>JAQHUG010000147.1:3647532-3674282 GCA_028555095.1 Dicrostonyx torquatus
CTCGAACTCACAGAGATCCGCCTGCCTCTGCCTCCCGAGTGCTGGGATTAAAGGCGTGCGCCACCACCGCCCAGCAGATTCAGCATTTCTGACAGGACCCAGGACAATGCCCATGAGATTGCTTCAACGGCTGATTAATAAAATACTCTAAGAAAAGCCTATGTTGATTGCATGTGACAGTGGATTTCACTGTGACCTTTTCATTAGTGTATATAACACATTCCATCTGACTCATCTGCTCATCCCCTTATTCCCAGTGAGTTCTACTTTCTGTCTTTTGTTGTGTGTTATCTCATGAATTCAATTAGGGTTGCTTATAGAAGCAAGGGTAAGAGTTGTTCTCAGAAGCTTGGGAACATAATCAGTGGCTACAACACTGAGGAAAATGTTAAGAAATGAATTTCATCTAGTGGCGGCCAGGAAGCCCTTATGTTTTAATATGGACAATTTAAATGGTCCTTGAAGAGACAGCTGCATGGTAAAATGCTGAAGGGTTAGGGCTATGGCTTTTGTATTTATTAGGTAATTTCTTGACATGTTTTCAATTGTTAGTGTTCTGAGATAATGGGCTGTGCCATGTTAAATTGCCTCTGGGAAACAGCTATGACCTCACTGCTTTATTTAGGTGACTGACAGCTGGTGTCCTAGGTTGCTCTAATTTGGTCACTATACAAGGAAAACTACAAAGAATGACATTACCTTTATATAATTCTAATTGCAACACGATGTACTAGGATGTTCCCTCCATTCTTTCTCTTTTCTCCCCTCTTCTTTTAAGCCACTACTGAGTCAATGGAACCCAGCCAAAACCCTGGAAGCCGTCCAGACCTGCGCATTTCTCTTGCCCATTACAGCGGAAACCGTACTAGCGAAGCAGAAATAGCTCCACATACACAAGCATTTCCCCTACAATTTAAGATTACTACTGGCATGCCAAATCAATATTAGGGACATGTTTAATACACTTATGTATTTGGGGGGTAGGGAATAGAAATAACACCTTTTATTTCAGAATCAATTTGAAGGGGGCTGACTTCATGCTCTGAATAGAGATCTCAGCCCATAATCTTGGGTTCCTGAGCACACAGCACCAGTTTAGCTTCTAATTTACTCTCTGGTGACTTAGTGGTATTGCTTAATTATAGCAGTTGCAAATTCCATCCTCCCAAATACATCACAGGCAGCCAAACATCTGCAGGGTTCTGCAGGAGGGAGGACGCCAAAATGAAATGCTCATTTTTGTATTATTTTGCTTTTATTAGTTTTTAATACATATATGTAATAAACAAGACGAGCAAGACAACATTTAAATATGCACCAATGGTAATCAAATGTAAGATATTAAGTTGCACAAATGCCCCTTCTATGAAAGGAATAGGCCTCTCTAGAGACGCGAGGCGGTGGCGGGGTACGTGTTAAAATAACAATGACGTTTCAGCGACCGGGTAGAAGGAAGACGAGTTTTGAGCATGGAAGTGTAGGTCAGAGCCAGAGGAAGTCCTGCAGAACACCTTGGTGCCAACAAGAAATGCCGATGTCCTGGGAAGTGGAGGGCTAACTACTGACCCATTGACACCCTCTGACTCCCAAGGCTGGGCTTTCAGTAAGGCTGACAAAGGCAGAGTTATGTCGAGCTCAGAGGTCAAAGCTATGCTAGCCCTAAATTGTCTCAAGTTGGTGACTGACAGATAATGGCAAAATGATGGCTACTTTCAATAAAAGATGTTTTCAAGGAAAACCTAAAGTACTGTCATTTTAAGAAATTAACTTTATCCATTATGTGACAAACCAAAAGATGTTGTAGAGAATGCCTTTAATACCAGCACTTGGGAGGCAGAAGCAGGCATGTTACTGTGAATTTGAAGCTAGCCTGATCTGTGTAATAACTCCTAGGCTAGCCAGGGTGATGTAGTAAGACCCTATTTAAAAAAAAAAGTGAAATAATTTCTCATGTGTGTGTGAAAACTGTTTGGGAGCTGTACTTTCTTTGTTACAGAAAGATTTTTCCCATCACTAAAAGAGATACATTTATCCCTAGTACGCATGTGAGAAAGCCAGGGTGGCCAGACATGCCTGTGCTCCCAGAACTGGGGAGTGCAAACTAGCTCATCCCTAGGGATTGATGTTAGCCAGCTCTGCCTACATGGTGAGTTCCAAGTCAAGGTGGATGGTACCCGGGAATGACATCCAAGGTCGACAACTGGCTTTCCCATGCTTACATGTGCAGGTATAGCTAAACACATACAAGCACACGCACACCACACACACACACACACACACACACACACACACACAGAGCGAGAAGGGGGAGGACTATTCTTTACTATAATCCTTTGAAAACATCATAATGAACTCAACTGCAAACTTCATAGAGATTCATTCTTCTTGTGCAATAGTATTTGTAAAAACTCAAAAAGAGAAGGGGAAAGCAGAAAAAAGTACAAAATATAAAAAAATAGCTAATTAAAAAAATTGCTTCTCATATGCTCAGCAGGGATCTGGTAAGAATTAAGCTGAGGCTAATGGAGCTCTCAGCCCCCATATAACACCACCGAGGGAGGAAGGCTGGATATTGCCTTCTAGGAGGCAAACAGCTTAAGGAGCTCAGTGGATGTCTTTGTGAAGCCTACTGAGCAAATGCTCCCGTCCCCAGTTGGTATGAAGATCATCTCCAATCGGGCAATACTGCTGTCACTGTGGAGCTAGGTGTGACCCTTGCGAGTGCTTACAGCTTCGTCATCTCAATGAGGTGTTAGCTGGAAGCTGAGGGACATTGGCAAGGGCCTCTTATTAGACCAGCCAGAAGCCCAGGGTCTTGTGGATGCCTAGGAGGGTGCTAGGCATGTATATGGTTTATTAGGAAGACTCAGCCATCCTGTTTGCTGAACCCGTGTGTGTGTGTGTGTGTGCGCGCGTGCGTGCGCGTGTGTGTTTTCTAAAGCCCTGGCAGTTTCCAAGCAATCCTGTCTTAGATTATCTTGCCTCTTCCATGGGCGACTCAGGGCTATATATATAATCAGGCCTTTCCTGGCGAATTCCCAGTTTCCCATGGGAGGAGCTTCCAAGAGCTGGTCTGGTATAAAGTGCTGGCAAAACCTCATGGGTACTCCATCTATGCTTCATAGTCTCTTTCTACTAGATCTCTGCACAATGCTTGCTGGTTTTGCTAGCTACTCTAAGTGCCTCCAGCATCAAATGCCCCAGAGCCTGTTCGGAACTGCAGGGGCTGGTACCCCATGTGCAAACTACTGCCACTCAAGAGCCTGAGATGAGACCTGTGCACCCTCAAGTTTACATAGTTCATCTTGGAGGTTTGATGGGCTAAAGGAATCAGTCAATCTGAGGCCATTTACATAGGAAGGAAGATTTTGAGTGATAGAAAAAGTTTGAATAGAAAGAACAAAAGCTTGTGATAGATGATGTCCCAGGGAAGTCTTTTTGGTGAGGAATATATATATATGTACATATATATATATACATATATATATATATGTTTTTTTAAAACTAACATACAAAGCAACATGTTTTACGGTGGCATTTCATACATACTTCCTTGTGTCTGACCCTCTTTCCTTGCCCCTCTGAGCCCACTTTCCCTCTTTCCACTTACAGGTCAGATCATGCATATTCCTTCACCCTCTCCTCAGCTTGGTTATAAAGCACCTGCTGCATAAGCACAGGATCCATAGAAATGCGTCCATGTAAACACACAGTGCTTCTGTGGTGGTGGTGGGGGGCAGGGCAAGGAAGACAAAGGGGGCCGGGCAGGGAAGCAAAGGCTATGGGCCCTCTGCGTCCATCCTCTCTTGCTACCTTCAAAGCCTGAGATTCTAAGAAGATGGCAGAGTGATTTAAAGGACATTGGGTGACACAGAGAGTGCTACCTATTTATTCAAGTTAACAGTTTTGATTAAAAATCAGTCACTAAGGCTAGGGTGGTGGTATACTCCTTTAACCCCAGGCAGGCAGATCTCTGTGAGTTTGAGGTCAGCCTGGTCTGCAAAGCTAGTTCTAGGACAGTCAAGGCTACACAGAAAAGCCCTGTCTCTAAAAACCAAAACCACCCAAGCAACCCCCCCCCACCAGAAAACAACCAATTACCAATCCATTAATAGATTCCTTTTTAAGTTTAGAATTGCAAAATCAAATATTAATTATGTTTAATTCTTCATTTTTATTTTAGACACTGTGTGTGTGTGTGTGTGTGTGTGTGTGTGTGTGTGTACCTGGTTGTCCTGGAGTTCACTAGTCTGGCCTCTACCTTACAGAGCTGCTCCTGCCTCTGCTTCCTGAGCCGAGTATTAGAATTAAAGACGTGCCCCATCACACCAATCCCCTTGTTAGATTCTTAAACCTTCGGATGTGAGTTTAACAAAGGCTCATGTTGTTACAACATGGGGTTGAAGGATTTAAGAAGCCTGAGATAGTGAACGGTCTCATACTTAGGCTATGAGTGACTTAAACCTTCCAAACCAAATGGTAGCTAGGTCACTTTTGCCATGTGAGGGGAAGAAAATAAAACTTTCTTTTCATTAAAAACAAGTGGCTTGGCTCTTGCAGCTTCTGTAACTTGAAGTGCTGAGGCTGCAAGCTTCTAAACGGATGGAGATGTAAAGACAGAATAACTATGGAGAAAGGGAAATTATTTTCAGATAAGTTGACATAGCTATTTTGTATTTATTAACGAGGGTGTATTAGGCCTTTCAGCATCCAGAAATTGAGACCCTTTGTCTTCTTAAGTGACTTAGGTTGGACTAAACTCAAGCACTGTTGACACTGATTTTGAATTCTGCATGACACCAAGAAGTTTCCTAACTCTAAATATATTTTAGTAAAATACCCAGACTAGGAAATTATGGAATGTGTTTTTAAGTTCATTGAAACCAAAACCACACAAGTAATGTGATCCCACCACTCCCGCCTAAGAATGCATTCTTATTTTACTCCAGAGTCCTTCATCTAAGGGGCGGAAGAAACGAGCCCATCCTCTTTACATTAACTTAAGAACTAGGGTAATTAAAAACTCCTGTTACCAAAAGATTCTGAGTAGTTAGCAATCTGCAAAGCACTGAAACAAATAGACAGGAGGATTCTGTTCTCTTGGTTGTGCGGGACTCTGCAGGTTGACTGGGGCCATTGCCTCCTTCTTTGCTTTTAATTCATTCCTGGTGGCAACATTCTCTCTTTCTTGTAGGTTGGAGTTAGCACAGAAGAGAAAACCTATTGTTTGGAAGGGGGTCTGGTAATGGTGTAGAGGGCCCATTGAGAGTTGAACTCAGACTATTGAATTGAGAATCCAGAGTTCTTACCAGCACATCAGAAAACCCACAGTGTTTATCATGCCCCAGTGGACGGTCTCACACCCATGAGTATGTGGGTAACACAAATTGGACTCAACATGAGAAGAAGAAGAGGAGGATGGAGATGATGATGAGATGAAATTGGGAGGGGTTGGGGATGGATTTGGGAGGAGTTAGTGGGAGGAGTGGATGGTGGTGAATATGACCAAAATACATTTTATGCATGTATGAAATTCTCAAAGAATTAATAAAAATAAAATACTAAATAAACTAAGATATTACTCTATTTATTTGAAAATGAGATAAACAACATTTGCTACAACAAATGATCTGGTGAACCCAAGTCCAATTTACGGGTAGTTTTGTGCTGTATCACCCATCAGCCAGTGGTGTAGTGGGTCTTCGTGTTCCCAAGGTCAGCAGTTCCTTCCCTGCATGCTGGTTCACTGTTCAGCCTAATAGGGAGTTGGAAAGTCTGCCCTTTAGAGGGGCTGATACCCTTTGGCAGTATTTCACTCCTTTTCTGAAACACTGAAGTGTAGTAGGGAGGTTGCTTGTTCATTTCCCGGCTGCCCAGACTCCTGTAATAATCACACAGAAACCTCTTACATCTTAATTTAACCCTTCCTTCTCCATTAATCTGGGCATCACCACAAGGTCGTGGCCTATCAGCAAAGTTTCAGGGCATCTGCCTCGGGTGGCAGCTCCATGTCTTCTCCTTGACTCCGCCTCCTTTCTTCCAGCATTCAGTTTAGTTTCCCCCAGCCTAGCTCTACTCTACCCTATCACGGGCTCAAGACAGTTTCTTTATTAAACAGCGGCATTCACAGCACACAGAGGGGAATCCCATATCACTGAAGTCTCAGATTTACCCTTTTCTTTATAATATTGGGATCAAACCCAGGCCCTCAAACATGCCTGGCAAGCACTCTTAACCCTTCCACTTCTCCCAGTCTGCCTTTGCCACAACCCTGATAGCCTTTTGAAGAGTACAAATTGGTTATTTTATAGAATGCTTCAATGTGTAAGTTCTGCAAGGGCATTCTATTACATAGCCACAGCACAACCATCAAAATCAGAGCATTAACCTCCATGTGCCACTATTATCTACTCCACAATACCCACATTTGGCTAATTTCCCCAATAATGTCTTTAATAGTAGAGAGAATTCTAGGTGGTGCATTGTGTTCAACTGTCAAGGCAATCGACTCTCCCCTCCACTTCCCCCTTCCCCCTTCCCTCCCTCCTTCCCTCCCTCCCTCTCTCCCTCCCTCCTTCCCTCCCTCCTTCCCTCCTTCCCTCTCTCCCTCCCTCCCTCCCTCCATCCCCCCTTCCCTCCCTCCTTTTCTCCTTCCCTCCCTCCCTTCTATCATTCCTCTCCCCCCCACCACACACAAACACACTTGGCCTCACCCTTGCTCCAGTTGACCAGATTTCACAGATCTGTCCACTGGGCAGGATCCTTTTTGTGCTTGCTTTTGTGCCTCCACCACCGCGGATTCCTTCCCTAGAAGTTTTTCTCTATAGTGGCTAACAGCATACATAGGGTTAAATAGCCGGCTTTTTAAAAATATGTTGCCCTTTGTCCGTTACAGAGCATGCCTGGTCGCTTGCAGTATTCTACTTCTGACTAAAAAACCAGCAGTGATGTATTGATATGCCTTCCTTTGGAGATATTATTCTTCACAAGCACAGTGGGTAATATTGGAATTATTTTAATTGAGCCCAAACATTTCAGTAATGCTTTCCAGAAAATTCAGTGTGGAAATTGCCTTTGTTTCTTGTTAGTGGCGGTCACTTGCCTTTCAGAGGTTGTTGTGATGTTTTGGTGGCCATGCCTGTCACCTGTTTTTGACTAACAGACATCTAGTTTGTCCCTTATTTACCTCTCAACGCGGAATGACTTCCAGAATGTTCTTGCTGAATCAACTTTTCTGGCTCTCAACTTTCTTTTCAGTCCCCTCACCTCTGTGAAGGAGCCGTCAGGCCTAGGGATTCAGGTTTGTCGCACGGGTGCACACTTCAAAGACATTTCGACGCTCACACTTCAAAATTAAAATATACATTTTCTTTTCAGCGACTGAGCATTGGAGCAGAATCACATGGGATACGGACGTGGTAGAGTAGAACAGAAAAAAACTCTAACACAGAAACAAGCACTTCCCAGGGAATTAACTTCCTCAAACATGTGTTTCCCAGAGCACTGGAAACACTAATTTCTATGTTGTTGGTATTGTTTCTTTGTTCTACTCTGCCACTTCCTTATCCCACATGGCTCCATTTCACACCTCAGTCGCCAAGTAAGAAAATGTATATTTCAGGTTAGATTTTAACTTTAAGCACAATTTTGAAGAACTCCCCGTATTAAAAATGCTGACACCAAGGGTCTTTGCTGACTGGTGTGATCCGAGAGAATCCTCTCCACAGGGACAACTGTGTCATCTGGAGACCCTCAATCCATATATCATTTAAATACCGTCCTGTGGGGACCAACGGAATCTTGGCACTTGAGCTGCCTGGTGTGTGATATGGAAGGTTCCATATTTCAGAATAATCACCCAATTACAGACTGTTACAATGGGAGAGATGTGTCCCTCCCCTGGCCTGATGGATGGCCCATTGAAACCAATGCTGTGGAGGGCTTTCTATTCCTGCTGTCCTCCGGTGGTGGTATTGTTTGCTCTACATTTGAGGGGAGCTCACTAGTGTCTGGATGATCCCAGAATAAGGCCTTTCTAAGGAGATGGGTAGAAAGAGGAGGGTACCCAATGTGAGTCCCTTCAACCTAGAACACGGCCAGTCTGTGATCAGTTTGGGGATCCTCACTCATGAGTGACATGGTGGGCTCAGACCATAGGTTCTAGCTACGTTTGTCTCAGTTGTGCCCAGCAGGCCTCCTTCCTCTTCCTTCCCCCTTTGCCAGCCAAGAAGGAACGGTTTTCTTATTTCTCGGAAAACAAAGCACACGTTTGCCCATCTTTCTCCCTAGATTTAAGCAAGTTGAGCCAGTCCTTTAATAGTTAAATAAGTATACAAATACTCTTTTATTTTCTGGCTCCTAGTGAGAGAGTTTTAGGTTTTTCTGTAAGATAAGAGGAAATAGGTATTGGAGAATGATTAGAATACTTCTTGGATCTTAGAGGGACAACAGAGACACATGTCAACAAGCTTACAACCACACTTTAAATCTAGACCGTCCCTACCCTGACCATCAGCACTGCAGGATTTGAATTGAGGAAGATTAGTAACTTGTTTTAAAAAAGATTTTATTTTTATTTTAAATTATATCTGTGTGGGTTTGTGCATGTGAGTGCAATGCCAGTAGAAGCCAGAAGAGGGAGCCAGGTGGTTGTGACCCACCAGGTATGGGTCCTGGGAACTGAATTTGGGTCCTCGGCAAGAATTATACAGGATCTGAAGCAATCCTCCAGTCCCAGCATGTCTTTAAGGATGTTAGTCAGCACCGAATGTAGGTAGACTTTCCAAGGTCATCTGGCCGCCAGACACGTACTTGCCTTACATCAGGTTTGCAATTGTGAACCATACTTTTTATTCAGACAGTTGAACAAACTCTAAACCTGGGCTAGAGTTGAGGATGATAAGGGGCAGTGAGACACCTGCCCCAGGGACTTTAGAGTTGTGAACAATAAGTGTGCAACAGGATCCTGGAAACAGTGAGATCTGTACAAAACAGGGAAGTAACAAATCCAGGGGTGACCGATCTTGGTGGAGAGAGGGATTGGGAATAGTTTTCCAAAAGTAATGCCGCCTAATCTGGATTTCTGATGAATCTACAAGAGTGACACAGATTCATCTTAGTGGAATAAGTACAGGCCAAGAGTGGGAGACACATCAGCTCGGCTGTCCCTTAGCATTGTGGGAATATGACAGGTATGTTGGGGAAGCCTATTCAGTGCCACCAATAACTTCGAGGCAAGATCTGTTTAGATCTGTTTAGAGGTTGGGGTGCTCAGAGATCAGGAAGAAGTGGCATAAAAAGAAGGTGGCTTCTGCCAGAGGTAGAAACCACGACCCTCTGTGGTACTGTTAATGGACTCCTTGCTCAAGTCATCTCTAAGTATTGACTGAGGTTTCACCTTGAAGGTTCTCTTTCAAAGTTGTAGACACATGATTGTATATCGGCTTAAAGTGACAGTTTGGCTGCCTGGAAAAAGAAGGCAGGATAGCCACGTTTCCAGTCTCAAGGATAGGGTATTTATTTTTCCTGAAATAGGTATCTGTCATCCTATTAGGTAGCTCCATATGGACTATTGTTTGGCTCTATGCTCTGGTATTTCTGAGCATTGATTTACAGGATATAACACATCTGTCTGCTCCTGAATATCGTCTTCTCATATAGATCCACCCGTAGATCATACAACAACATCTCAGAATTGAAAAAGTGAACCTGTTAAATGAACATACTTATTTTTATCAGGCAGCCAGAGTGAGCTAGCCAGGGTGGCCGGCAAGCTCCCTTGGATACCAGAAAGTACAAACGTCAAAGTTCTGATTGAATCTATCATTGTAGCTTACTTTTGTTATGAGTCTCTTGATTTCTCATGCTTTATAATACCCTTTTATTACACTGATGTCTTTTATCAGAAGATATTTACAAATCACTTTTAGATATAGAAAATTTGAGACTGGAGAGATGTCTCAGCAGGTAAGACCACTTGCTGCTCTTGCAGAGGACCTGGGTTCAGTTCTCAGTACCTTATGGGGGCTTACAACATACTCTTCTGGCCTCTACAGGAATGGTGCAAGTATGGTACACATATACAGATGCACATAAAACAATCATGTATGTAAAATAAAAACAAATAAATCTTTAAAAGTGAATATCATACACAAATAAATATAAAAAATTTAAAAAATGGGCAAGGATCTAGAAAATGATCATAGACAATGAAAGTATACATGTTATTAAATAGCTATTAAATATATGAATGGAAACCCTTTTGCCTTAAGCGTTAGTTCATGGGTTCTGGTTGTGGCTGTTATTCTTTCAGTTGGGCCGTGTGATTGACAGGACATAGTCTCATTCCTACTGGAATGCTTGTACGGGTAGTTCCCCTGTTAAATTCCTGTAGATTCATCTTCTCTTCTCTAGACATGTCTAAGCACTTGTGTATATGTATCTGGGTAATCATAACTATCATTAGTTATGTATTTCACAGAACACAGAAATTTAAAGTTAAAAGGAAGGTAATCACCTAAATCCCATTTAACACAAGCAATAGATGGGCATTTTGAAACCATGAAGGCATTACAATGTAAGCTGGCATTCTGCAGGTTATTGCACGGGCTCAGTGGGGCTCTCTTAGAAATGTGTGGGTGGGGCCCAAGAGATCCTAGGTGGACTTGCATTGTGTGGGCAGGGCCTGAGGGATCCTAGGTGGGCTTGCATTGTGTGGGCGGAGCCTGAGGGATCCTAGGTGGGTTTGCATTGTGTGGGCGGGGCCTGAGGGATCTTAGGTGGGTTTGCATTGTGTGGGCAGGGCCTGAGGGTTCCTAGGTGGACTTGCATTGTGTGGGCGGGGCCTGAGGGATCCTAGGTGGGTTTGCATCTTGTGGATGGACTTACATTTTTCTTCCTGAACCAGCAAACAAAAACTTGGCTTGGGACTTTCTTTTGGAAAATAAATTTCCATTTAGTTATTTATTTGCTTGTCTTCTCTGCTGGAAGCTTTGGTCCCCTGCGGCATTGTCTGAGTCACATTTCTATGTGACTTGGAAGACCACAGGCACAAGTTGGCTGAGAGAATGAATGAATGAATGAATGAACACTTTGCTATGCATGAGCATTAGCTGGAAGGTTCTACTGCTGTTACTTCTTTACTGTCTTGTAAGGTTCACTGTTTACACACACCACATGAATGGTATATAGCCAAGAATGAATGAATGAATAAAATTAAATGAAATTTATGCACTAGTAATGCTGAAGCATGCATGGGCAGCCCATTTATGGCGGTTCTGTTGAACCTATACATATTGGGTTTCATGGTCTAAGTTGATGAGGACAACTGACCAGGTCTCTTCTTCAAAAGGGCACCAGATCTCATTAAAAATTGTGTGAGCCACTATGTGGTTGTTGGGAATTGAACTCAGGACCTTTGGAAGAGCAGGCAGTGCTCTTAACCTCTGAGCCATCTCTCCAATCCAGCATGTAGTCAAGACAGTGAGCCAAATGGCACCTTATAAGATTGGAAGAACCCAAGTGTGCCATAAGGAGAGAATCAAAGAAACTTGGTGAAGAGTTTGCTATCTGTTGCTAAAACAAAGGAATCAAGGAAGGTGCCAAAGTTGGAACAGTTCTATATCTGCAACTAGAGGACCTGGATGCTTGGGGGGGGGAGAAATTGGGTGGTGGGGGAGATAGAATAATGTGCAGGCTGCTATGCAACAATCTGGAGCCCACTTCCTTTCTTGTCTCTGTGATCCAACATGGCTGCCGAAGCTCCAGTCCTCACAGTTCAGTCAGCTTCCAGGAAGGAGGAAAAATGATGGGAAGAAAAAGGGCCAACAGTATTGGAAAAGTTGAGGATCACTGACTAAACTCAGTGTTCCTATAGCAAGACACTAAGCAGAGACAGAGAGTCTCGGAGAGTTTGTGGGCCAAGTAGTCTGGCATACACAAGAAGTCCTGCCTTGAATAAAAGGAAGAGTGACACTGTATGCTGTCTCTGGCCACACACACAGCACACATGCACTCACAGACATCTTCTTCTCAGTCCTCCTGAGTCCTTCTCAGTTCACTCCCAAGGCCTTTTGTCTTCACATAAGTAGGTGGATCTTGATACTCATGCTCCCTAGATCCTCTACGCTCTTCCCCAAACTTCAAAAACCTCCTGCTCTACCCCTCTCAAACGCAAGAGGGTCTCCAGTTCCTTCTCTCTACACTTTTTATGCAGATAGTAGCTCCTTCCTGTTGGATGGGCACCCTTTCATTGTCAGTAAAGACAATAATCGTGCTGACATACAGCCTGTCAAGTTGCCCTTTGTTCTCTTGTGACTAAGCCCATTTCCTCCCAAGCTGCCCTGCAAGAGATTCCAGATGACATCCTTAACCCTCCCTCAACACACGACACTTTCCTAACCCCACTACCTCAGCCGCAGTTCCTTGTCCCTGTACGCCTCAACTCTCTTCTCATACCCTTACTTTTCCTCTGCCCAAATGATTGCCTGAATTAATTAACTATCCAGACATCCTCAGACATCAAGCACTTTGAAGAGGTCATACTAATTACAAGATACAACTAAACCCAAGCCATCCCCTCTCTGACCCATGCACACTTACATGGCCAAACCCTTACTTGAGTCAAGGTCAACTAAAAACATCACCTCCCACACATCACTGGTATCTTCTTAATGCCTCCACTACTTTCCTTGGACCTCTCTCCAATGTTCTCTGTTAGCTGCAGTTCCTCTGGCAGACAACACCCAACCCCACTACTGACCACCTGTCCCCTTGACTATCCAAATCCCCCTTTGGGAAACAAATTCTCTCAACCTTTCCACACAAACCCCCAAAACCTAGTGCAGACTGTCTCTTCTATCATTTATCAAAACCTCTTCAATCATTCAAGGTCCTAAAATATTTCAATTTCAGAACCCACCTGAACACCCCAGAAAAGACTATTCTAATGTAACTGAAGCCTCTCAAGTTATATTCTCCCCAACACAACCAAACTCTGCTTTCAGAGAACAGCTGTTCTCGGTTATCCTGATACAGTCAATCAAAAGTTTCCCAATTCCTCTCAAGGATTCTCAAACACATTCCAGATAAGTTTTCCTGCCTATTGCCTATTACTAAGGGGGATTCTGTTATTCTCTAAAAAGCGGCAGGTGTCCTGAGCTGGGCAACAGCGGGTGACCCAAAAGGGCGGCGGTTCCCTGAGGGCCAGCAGCAGGCCATGAGGTGCCCACCACCTGAGTTCCAGGAGCGTCCCAGGTGGGTGGGAGACCAGAATGGGTGAGAGACAGATACGCCATACACAGAGAGTTTGAGTATAGAGTTTATTTAGTGGGTTATGGAGAGAAAGGGGAAGGGAGAGAGAGAGAGAAAGAGAGAGAGAGAGAGAGAAGAGAAAGGCAGCAGCCTCCTCTTCAGAAAAGGGATGGGGAGAGAGAGCAAGCAGGCTGGAGGAAAGGGATGATTTGCTTGCCCAGGAGGAAGGGAGGAGTGGGTGGGGCTTATCTCATAAGGGGACAGGGTAACCAGTTGACAGGACAAATCATAACAGGTTCTCTCCCCTTTTCCCTGGTCTTGGGACTCTTCTTCCCAATTGCCAGCAACATGAACCTACAAGTTTCAAATGCACATTCAAGATAAAAAAAAATTCTGATGTCCTTAGCTTTACCTTATTACTTCAGCAACCCCAGTGAGAGAACCATCCCCAGCTATTCCCTGGAATCTCCATCTTGGTCCAGCCTCACAGACTACACTTCCACACAGCCTGCTCTTCCCACCTTTACCAGCAACCAGCTTCCTTGGTCCCCTAACAATGACATCCCAATGTCAGCAGAAAGCAGCTAGAGTGACCTATGATGCCTACTTACACAACACCTAATAACCCAATAATAATAACACAAAAAGGTGGGAATAGACAGTGCAGACACGGCAAACAAGGCTCTTGTAGGCCTTGTCCTTCTCTCTCCCTTTCCCTCTGCCTCGCTGAAAAACAGATTACATTCCTAAAGCTAGCCACCAAGATCTGTTCCTTTATTTGGCCATTTCCTTCTCCTTAGACTGCTTACTAAGGTCCAACTATCAAAATATTGAAATACAGCAATCCAAAGGCCCCATTTGCTCACCTAATTAACATGCCCAATTGAAATTAAGCAACTCATCCTAACACAGGATTTTCCCTTTCCCTTTATAAACTACCATGTGTGTCTCCTCTCTATTCAGAGGCAGTCCTTTGTGTCCTGCCCCCACCCCCACCTTGGACAAACACCCCTTCCCCCTCTCCCTGTTACTTTCCCCTCCTACCTTATCCTCTGTCTCCTGTCTTTGTCCCTTATTCCCTGCCTTCTGCCCCTCTGGGACAAATAAATCTCCTTTGTGCTGGGAACTTGATCTTGGGCTGTCTCGAAGTTCCCTACAAAGACACCTGCTGACCAGTCAGCTCCAGGAATCCACCTGTTTCTGCACCCCCCAAGCACCAGAATTACAAGCACCAGTCAGCATGTCTGTCTGTTTTAAGTACGTGCTCGAGACCAAACACAGTCCCTCATGCTTGTAGTAATCTTACCACCCTGCAATCACATCCTGATGACTGGATATTGACAAAGCTGGCTATCCATAGGAGTCTCAGAAACACTCCCTGTCATTAAGCAATGAATGACTGTGAAAGCTAGTGGCTAACACTTGTCTTTGGGAGCTCCAAGCTTTGAATCTGGACTGCTGTGGGACAATGGTTTTGTACCCTCTAAAGATCTGTCACTTGTATTGGTTTAATAAAACTCTGATTGGCCAGTAGCCATGCAGAAAGTATAGGTGGGGTGACCAGACAGGAAGTAGAGGCAGGGCAACAAGAACAGGAGAATTCTGGGAAGAGGAAAGACTCGGGTCACCCAGATGCAGAGGAAGCAAAATGAGAACGCCTTTCTGATAAAACATACCAAGCCACGTGGCTAACACAGACAAAAATTATAGGTTAATGTAGGATGTAAGAGTTAATAAGAAGCCTGAGTTAATAGGCCAATCAGTTTATGATTAATGTAGACCTTTGTGTGTTTCTTTAGGACTGAACAGCTGCGGGACTGGGTGGAACCTCTGTCAAAATTGGACCATTATTAAAGACAAGGGCCCTGTGGTACAGCTGGTAGTGTAAGAGGGTAACAGGATGTTAACCTACGTCAGTTCCCACCTCTTAGAAAAAGATTTTAAAATTACCCAAATGATGCATTGCTGTTGTTGTGGGGGATGGAAGAAAGCCATCAACAGACAGACCTCTACCATCAGCTAAGCTGGTAAACTGTCTAATGTCTGGCTAAAAAGCAAAACAAATGAGAGTCCATGTACAATATATCTAAATATCTGCAGGGTGGAGGTAAAGATAAGGATGAGCAAAACTGAAAACCAAAGAAGCTTATTTCTTCTAGCTGCAAACAAGAAATTTTACCTTCCCTTTTATTACAGAATTGAGTTAAAAGACTCAATTAAAATTGAGTTAAAAGACTCATTTCAGTCTGAAATGTATTCGGATCTGTGTTTAGCTAGTTCTCCTTTGTTGGGTTATGTTTTTTGAGACAGGGTCTGATTCTAATGCATAACTGGCTGGTTGTTGAAATCACTATGTAGCCAAGGAAGACCTTAAACTCTTCCTCTCCCCTCCCCTTCTCTCTTTCTACTTAAAAATTGATTTATTTTTATAGGTATGAGTGTTTTGCCCACATGATGTATATATGTTGCATTGTGCAGTACCCACAGAAGCCAGAAGAGGGTGATGGAAGCCCTGGAACTGGAGTTACACATGGTTGTGACCGTATTGTGGGTTCTGGGAACTGAACCCAGTCTTCTGCAAGAGCAGCAAGTGCTTTTAACCACTGAGCTATCTCTCCAGCCCCAGCCTTAAATTGTTGGTCATCCCTGCCTCCACACTCTGGGTGCTGGGACTGCAATAGTGCATTGTCACCATAACAGTACTGTAAGTCTAGAGTAGCTCTCTCAAGAAAATGGGACAGTGAGATGGCCCAGTGGGTAAAAGCTCTCTCACCACCAAGCTAAGGACTTGACTTCAATCCTACGACCCATATGGTGTAAAGAGAGAATTGACACCTACCTACCTCTGACCTCTAATATGTACCCCAACACACACACACACACACAATACTTACATACATAATACATACATATCAACTTGTATGTTATTGAGGGTTGGCACCCCTATTTTTCAGATTCTAGGAGTAGTTAGGAGATTGTTTTGGTGGCCGGTTGGCTATGGTTTCAAATTTTCTTTCTGTCATAAAGACAGAAGTTTATTAGTTCTCTGTGTAAAAGCAGTTAACTAATGCAGATGTCAGGTGAATTTAGAATGAACTCTGTCAAAGAGATTACACTGTCAAATCTTTATACCATTACATATCTACTTTGTATGTGTGTGTATCATGGGTTCATGCATGCCATCGTGTGTATGTGAAGACTGGAGGAGAGCTTACAGGAGTCAGTTCTCTCTTTCCACCATGTGGGTCATGGGGACTGAACTTGGGTCACTGGGTATGCTGGATGGTTTGGTTTCGTCTTGTTTCCAAGTTGACACAAGCCTAGACTTCTGTGGAAAGGGAATCTTGGCTGAAAAACCGCCTCCATCAAATTAGCCTGTACGCGAATCTCTGGGGCATTTTGAGAAATGAGTGCAAAAGATGTGTTTGCCTAGCTTTGTAAAGGGTGGGATTTCTGTAGTTGGAGCTTCTCAGTGTGTTCTCTGCATGTGTGCCCTGTGTTGGCTTGACACTTGTGTAGTGCCTAGCGCTCCTAGACCAGAGACAATTTTGTTTTGATTTGTATTTCTCCAACATATCTTTTTATTTTGACAAACACCATTTCTAATAAATTAGAAGATGAGGCTTAAATAAAGGATTCTCAGATTTTCAGGGTTCTCTGTCATAATGTGTCATGGTGATGAGAGCTAGTCCTGTCTCACCACAGTCAACCCATTGCAAAGAGCTGTGTGCAGGTGTATATAAAAACCAAGCCAGGCCACCCTTCTGCGTCCTCATCTTTCCTTCATTATCAGCAACACAGATGCTTTTGATAGATGTGATGTAGTCTCTGGAGATGGCGCAGGCTGCTCTTGAGAATGGTCTTGGGAATGAGCTGTATGTAGGCTCTGGTCCCTTAGGAGGGGTATTCTGGAGCCCTAGGTACTGGAAAGGTTTCCTACTCTTGTAGGCAAAGATTCTGAATATACTCATGCCCTTGGCCTTGGAATCTCAAAGCTTAGCAGAAAGGCATGGTGAAGGAGGGCCAGAGTGAAGTTGCAGCAGTGTCTCAAGTCTTAGCCAGGACTAGGAACAGGATACTGGTCCTCTTACCCAGGTCTCAGGGTGAATAATGAAAAGAGGTGGACAGAATCAGGCCTTACACTTTTACCTCCCACCCCAGGTAGCATCAGTACTTTAGTGTGTATCCTTCCTCCATGACCAACTTCATGTGTCAACGTGGCTGGTCAGAGTCCCAGGGATGTAGTCAAACATTATTCTGGATTTTTATGTGAAGGTTTTTTGGAGTGGAGTTGAGATTTATATTGGTGGATTATCAGTAAAGCTGATTACTCTCTACAGTACAGAGAACCTCTTATAATTAAAATCATGTCCTATTATAAAAAAATCTGAACACCCTTCCCTCCACCTGGACTGGAACTGCAAGGCTTCTGATACTTCCTCCAGCAGAGTTCAGGATTTATAATCACACAATCCATCATAATTGCACAAACCAATTCTTCAAGCTACCCTCATCTCCTTCTTCCCTTCCCCCTCTCCTTCCTTCCTTCACCTCTTTCCCTCACTCTCATCATCATTCCTTTTAGATTTCTAATGTATGTGGGGAATGCTGCTCCTATACACACATACAGCCATGCACCCTGGTGTTTGCTTCTCTGGAGAGCCCTAACACACCTTAGCTTCCCTTTATTCTGAATATCTTCAAACACATGCGCTCAAACACAAACACTTCAGATTCTATTGCCCTGAGATTTGTTTCATTCGCTTGACATCTTCTTTCCATGACAGTATCTGCACTTTAACTGTGAGAATGCAATAAAGCATTCAGTACTGCTCCTGGCGGTGTCAGTGCTTGATAAATGTTAATGCATCATTACCTGAGCATGCAAGGGGACCGGTGTATAGAACTGTCTATCAACTCTTGGCCCTGTACACTGTATTCAGAGGGGGATGCTTCTCTCCTGCGTCTGTATGTGAGCCCCATGAGTCCTGCAACTCTTCAGAGTGTCCTTAAACAGTGACAAGAAGTCACTTTCAGTTGTAACACAGTGTTATGGTTTGAATCTGAAATGTCCCCCCACAGGCTCATATTTTGGATGCTTGGCTCCCAGCTGATGGTGTTGTTTGGGGGAGTTTTGGAGGTTTTAAGAGCTGGGGCCTAGGTGACAGAAGTGGGTCACAAGAGGCTGAGAAGATGGCTCACTCACGGTGTAAAATGTTTGCAGTGCAAGTGTGGGGACTCAAGTTCAGAACCCCAGAAACCCACATAAATGCCATATGATGGTGGCCCACCTATAATTACAGCCTCAGAAAGTGAAGCCGGCAGATCCCCAGAGCAAGCTGGTTAAGTGAGCATAGCCATATCTTTAAGACCATTCCTTAGCTAAGGTAGATAAGCAGTAAATGGTTCTCAACACCAACCTCAGGTCTACACACACACACACACACACACGCACACACGCACACACGCACACACGCACACACACATGCATACATAGATACACACAGATGCACACACAGACACACACATGCACACATACATGTACACAGGTACACAATGCACATACACACAGATGAACACACTGACACACACATGCACACACACAGATGAACACACAGGCACGAATGCACACACACATGCACACAAAGATACACACAGATGCACACACATACACACACATACACACATGCATGCATACACACAGATGCACACACAGACACACACATGCACGCACACACACACAATCATGAGAAATGGAAAGAAGCAAAAATGAGGTAGATTATAAAGGATGGACTCTTGGGGTTATAACACCCTTTCCTGTCTCCATCTGCTTCCAGACTGTTGCGATATGCACATCTGTCCTCTGCTACAGGCTCCCTCCACTATGGTGTCCTGCTCAAGTGCGTAGGGCCAAGAAATCGCAAACTAAGCCCCATGAGCTGACATAAATCTTTGCTTCCTTAGGTTGTTCGTGCCAGGTCCATGGTCACAGTAATGACAGAAGTAATGAGTACAAAGGCTGTCACTCAGGAATGAGAAGCGTCAGGAACTGTGTGAGTAACAAACCTTTAGATTTGATTTCTAATTCAGCTTTGTCTCTTTCCCTCGCTCACTGAGAGTCTGCTGTGGGCAGGAAGCTTCCTTCTGGAGTGTGTTCAGGCTCTCCACACCCCATATTCTTTGTCCACCTTCTTCCTTTCCTTTCCTTTCCTTTCCTTTCCTTTCCTTTCCTTTCCTTTCCTTTCCTTTCCTTTCCTTTCCTTTCCTTTCCTTTCCTTTCCTTTCCTTTCCTTTCCTTTCCTTTCCTTCCCTTCCCTTCCCTTCCCTTCCTTTCTCTTTCTTTCTTTCTTTCTTTCTTTCTTTCTTTCTTTCTTTCTTTCTTTCTTTCTTTCTTCCTTCCTTCCTTCCTTCCTTCCTTCCTTTCTTTCTTTTTTTGGCACCTTCTATGGTTTCTGATGATTTCGGGCTTGTGGCAGAGAAGGGGTGATGGCAGACAACAGGAATGCTTCCCATAATTGAATGGCTTTGTACTGTCTGTATCGGGCCAGTTTTAACTAGGGCTCTCTCTTTCTTTCATGGATATCTGCAAGGATTCTTTGGGATGTCTTCCAACCACTAGGCTCTTCCCACCTGTACTTCCCTTGACAAGAATGATGAACTCACTTCCAGCTGGCTGCTTTCCCGTCATGCAGCCACTGGGAGCATCCTTCTCTCTCCTGAGTCCTGACCCCTTCCCAGTTGGACAAGTCCCAACAAGACAGGCTTGTTCTCTCTCTCCTATGGTCCACATCTGGCCCACTCAGGTCTTCTTGCCTTCAGGAACTCTGGGAGTTCCTACCACCCTCACACAGCCACCTCTCTTTTAGCTCATCCATCAGTAGCCAGACAGCCTGCACCTCGTTTTTGATGTCTTGGTGGAATCAGGTGCAGTTCACTGGGTCCCCAACATCAGCGAATGCTTATTTAATATCTTGAGTGTCTCGTAGGAACATCTCTTTCTTTAATTTGAAATCTACAAGAGTATTCACGGTGCTGGTACCAAAGTTCTCAGCCAAGAAGCAGCTGTAACGTCCACTTAACTTGTCATGCATTGACCTATTTTGAACCTCCAAAGAGGAAAAAATACTTCAGAGTTTAGTATCTGCTTTCTGTATCACTGTCTTTGAGAGCTAGGCTGGTCCTGACAACTTTTGTGTGCTGCATTCCTCCCTTGTTTTCTCCCTCCCTCCTTCCCTCTCTTCCTTCCTTCTTTTCTTTTTTTTTATGGATGCAGGGTCTCACTCTATATCCCTGGCTGGTCTGGAGCTCTCTATGTAGACCAGGATGGCCTCAAACTTACATAAATCATCCTGCCTCTTGAGTCCTCGGATTAAAGGCATCAGCCACCATGACCCAACTTTTCTTAAGAAAAGATTTATTTTTATTTTGTATTTCAGCGTTTTGCCTGCATGTATGCATACACGTATGTGTTCTACATGCATACAGGACCCAAGGATGCCAGGAGATGTTGTCAGATGCCCTGGAACTAGAGTTACAGTTATTGAACCATCATATAGGTGTTCGGAACCCTCCCAGGTCCCCTGAAAGAGAAAGAACCCTTAACTACTGAGTCATCTCTCCAACTCCTTTATTGTTTTGTTACTACCATTTAATACTCAATTCACAGTGTTTCTTAGTAGGACTGTTATACTTTATTTAAATCTTCCACTGTTATTCATGATGCGTCTAACTTTTCTTTATTAAAAACGACTCACAAAAGGTTTGTTCGGAGATGTTATCTGTGTGCTACATATGCTTATAATTTCTATAGAGCAGATCCTTAGAAATAATATTTCGGAATGAAAAAATAATTACAAATGAAAACTGGAAATGCTGCACAACTGCCATTTCTAGAACAATGCTTCTTTAGCTTCTTAAAGACTAAATTTTTTCATTTTTTACCAGTATTATGAAGTTCTTCTCCTTCTTGTTTAAATTCACATTTTTCCTGACTTAGAGCAGTTCATCCTTTAACTGTCTTTACTGGTCATTAATAAACCCTTCCCAGGAAATGCGCTTTACCTGATGTTGTGCTTTTCCACTGCTCACCGGTCTGCTTTCTTAAGTGCTTTACTGTGCTCTGGACATTCAGCCACGTCACAGTCTCAATCTGTGTTCTGCGAGGCTTCTGTGCAGCTGTGGAAATGTGCCTGCTTCTTCCGTGAACAGAAACCTTCCAGCGAGGCATCCGGCTCCTTCCTTCCACACCGTCAGCTCTCCCTTATCTTGCTCAGAGGTTAGAAAACATTGATGGGGTTTTTGGAAAATTTAAAGAAAGGTTCTATCGCTAAGCATAATGTTTAAGCTAGACCACCTCTAAGTATCACTATTATTGTTATAATCTTCAGGTCTATGAATTAAAAAAATTCTATATCTTTGTGAAAGGGGCGTGTCCTTGAGGGAGGGAGTGTGTCTTTGTGGGAAGGCTGTGTCCTTGAGTTAGGCATCAATTTATTGATTTGGGAAGGACACAGACATTCTAACCATAGTGTATCTATTGATTTTCCATCTATTCTCTATTCTAGAGTCTCCCTGTAGAAATCACAATCCTCATGGAGAGAATGACTCAGGACTCCCAAGAAAACCATGTCTTTACATGCGAGCCCATGCATACACATCATACCCTTCCTTCCAGCCCTTCCCAGCACAGCCCTGCACACTCTCAAAGGCACAGTTCTAAGGCATCTGTTCAAATAAAGGATTTCCAAACCAAGGATCTTCTTTCAACTCCCCCAGGAGGCCAGAGAGACAGCTCAGAGTCTCACTGCATAATCCTGGCAGCCTGAGTTCCAGAGTCTCAGAACCACAGTACAAGAGAACCAACTCCCAGAAGTTGTCCTCTGACTCCACATGGGCACTGCTGCAGGTGCATGCCTGCACTCATACATCACACATGCACATGCACATGCACACACTCACACACATGCGCACACATGCACACATTCACACACACATGTGCATGCATACACATGAATACACACGCATATGCACACACTCACGCACATGCACACATATGTACACACTTACACTCTCTCACACACACATGCACACACTCACACACCCTTTAGAACACTGACTGCAGCCCTTTGCACACATTCTTCCTGATGGACCAGATGCTGACTTGGTAGTGAGGGCCTTTCTCACTGTTTTTTTGCTGTCACTTGAATAGGGAGAAGACCCATAAAGGTGTTTAGTCTCTGCGTAGGACTGGCACCTTTAGAAAAACATTCCAGAGAGCAGACCAGGTGCATGAGGACACAGAGAGAAGAGACCTGCCGGCCCCTTTATCTTGGACTTGAAAGCCTCCAGAGCTGTGTGAAGGACACATGGTATTTATAAGCAACTTTGTTCATGGTATTTTAAATTCTGTGTCCCAAGCAGAGAAGATAATTATCACTTTTCAAGTGTGGCTGAGTGTCTAATCTGTTTAGGAACATTGTGCGGTGCTCACACAGCTGGGCAGGAGACAGACGGCGTTCCAGACATCCTAGGCTTGAGAAGACAGCGAGCAAATCATTGCAATAGTATGCTGAGCTGGATAGTTTCATGTCAACTTTTATGGCACAGGCTGGAGTCATCTGAGAGGAGGGAATGTCAATTAAGAAAGATGGGGCTATAGGCAAGCCTGTAGGATATTTCTTAATTAGTGATTGACAGGGAAGACCCTGCCCATTGTGGGTGGTGCCATCCCTGGGCTGGTGGGCCTGGGTTCTACGAGAAAGCAGACTGAGCAAACCATGGGGAGAAAGCCAGTAAGCAACTCCCGTTCATGGCCTCTGCATCAGCTCCTGCCTCCAGGCTCCTGTCTTGCTTGAATTCCTGTCCTGACTTCCTTTGATGATGAGCTGTGATATGGAGGCTTAAGGGGAATAAACCCTTTCCTCCCCAAGCTTCTCTGGTCCTGGTGTTTCATCACAGCAAGGGTCATAAATTCATCAAGTTATGTGAAGGGCTTGATGAGGAACTGATGTCCACCCACAACCGGGAGTTAAATGCGAGTGGGAGGGGAGAAGGGAAATAGTTGAGGGTTTGGGAGTGGGGACAGGATATATGGCAATAGATAATGTTTTGGAAAATAATCATAATGACGAAGTTTGCGAAAGAGCAAATTTAAAGAGGTTTTACTTATTTGAAAATGTATTAAAATTCACACACACACACGCACACACACACGTATGTATTTATAGTCACGTGTCCATTGTTCTGCTTCTTTCCTCTCATTCTCCCTTTTCTTATTTCTTCTTTACTTGGATAACTTACAAGTAAAAATTATGTTCCTTTTTATTTAAAGTGCTGTCATTATGTGTCTTTACTGTACATGGTACATGAGGACATTTTGTGTGAGTATATGGTATAAGAGGTCCTTCTGTCTATGTGTTGCTTTCATTGGATGAATAAAGAAACTGCCTTGGCCTTTTGATAGGGCAGAACTTAGGTGAAAAGACATGAATGCTGGGAAGGAGGGCAGAGTGGCAGACGCCATGAAGCTCCTGCCTGAGACTGACGCTGACTAAAATCTTTCCCGGTAAGCCACGATCTCGTGGTAATACACAAATTACTAAAAATGGGTTAAAGCAAAATGTGAGAGATGGCCAATAAGAGGCTAGAGATAATTGGCCAGGCAGTGTTTAAATAAATACAGTTTCTGTGTGGTTATTTCGGGTGTTAAGTTAGCTGGGTGGCGGGCGCAGCCTGCTTCTCTTACTACAAGTATATACTGTACTTTGAGCTTATCTCCCATACTCCTTTGCTTACACTCTCTCCTCCTCTGCCATTCTTCTCATACTCTCCCTCTTTCCTCCCATCCTCCCTCACCCTCTCACTCCTCCCTCCCATCCTCCCTCACACTCTCCCTTCTCCCTCCCATCCTCCATCACACTCTCCCTCTCCCTTCCCATCCTCCCTCACACTCTCCTTCTCCCTTTTCATCCTCCTAAGATATGATATGTCTATCTAAATTTACAAATGCTTCTGCATAGCAATGGAAAGGAAATCTGAGTGGGAAGTGACATTTTGGACATAATTCTAGTAATGCAAAGAACCATTGCACTCTAGTATAACTGAAATATTGGATCAGAAACTTGCAATAATTGAGACTTCAAATAGAAGTTCACATGTTGGAGGATTTTAGGTGACCCTGCAGGGCTTGCTCTAAAGTGAATAGAGCCACAATGATCAGGTGTGTTTACATAGTTATGGCCTAGGCAGAAACTCTGGGATCAAAGTTAAAATTTTGTTGAAAGAAAGTTTTCTCTATGATTTTTGACTACCTCCCAAACAGCCTTCCATTTTTCTTCTTTTAGTGATCAAACATTTAAAAGAGAATAGTTAATCCTCTTTATTGCTCTTTCCTCATTGTTACTCAGCCTCTTGCATTCTAGTTTGAGTACCTGTCTTTTTGAAAAATTATTTTATTATTTTAAATGTATGAATATTTCGCCTCCATTTATGGATGTGTATCGCATGTGTGCCTGTTGCCCTAGAAGGTCAGGAGAGGATGTTGGATCCCCTGGAACTGGAGTTACAATTGGCTGTGAGTGACCATGTGGGTGCTGGGAGTTGAACCCAGGTCCTCTGGAAAAGCAGCCCGTGCTCTGAACTGTGGAGCCTTCTCTCCAGCCCTAATACCTGTCCTTTGACAAACTGCTTTCCTCCCTGTAAGTATTCTTACCCTTGTTTACGGTCTCTTGCAGTCTATCTGATGTTTTCTACTGATTTGCTTTAAAGTTTTCTTAATACTTCTGAAAACAAAAAGAAAATAACAGAGGGCTAAAGATGGTTCAACCATTTAGAGCATATACTGTTCTTGCAGAGGATCAAAGTTCAGTTTCTAGTTACAGCCTCCTCCAGCTCCAGGGGATATGACACTTTCTTTATTCTGGCCTTCATGGTACCTATGCTCATGTTCATGCACACACACAGACACACACACACACACACACACACACACACACACACACACACACTTACTACCCCCACACTTAAAGTGATAAAAATAAATGCAATTAGAAAAGAATAAGTAAACAAATAAATTGCTTTCTTGGAATTCGTTGTGACATCCTCACTGCAAAAACAGTAGCTGTGACTTTATTCTTCCCAGCCTGGGTATTTTCTGTGGTGTCTGATGCTCCTGACCCCTTGTTTTCCAAACTCATTTGATATCCTGTGCTTTGGTTTTGGTGATAAAGCTTGGTTTTCTCCACGATTGTTCTCCTTTTAGAGAACTCTTCTCTCCTGTGATGTGTATTTTTGAGCCATCTCCCTTCTGATGGAAATGAGTCCCATGTTTTTGCATGCAGACCTGGTGGGCTTTAATCCAGAAGTTGTCCGTTTAGCATCAATAATGGTCTGCCTCTCCAAACCTACACCCAGCTCTTGTGAGTTTTGCCAGCACTTTAAAGGAATCCTGGACTGCAGGATTTCTGACTTCTGGGTCTGGTAAGTCATCAAAAGTTCCTTGTTTCTCTTTGCATTTCTGTCTTCTATCAGCAAATACAGACAAAATTCCCACTTTGTTCAGGGCAGCTGGGCTCTCTGCCCAACATCCCATTGTACTGCATCCTTGGTTCCTCATAACAGTTTTCTGGTTAGAACCATTCTTAGTTACCCAGACCCTGACAAGTGCTGGCGCAGATATTGAATACCTATG
Source organism: Dicrostonyx torquatus (assembly GCA_028555095.1). Classification (NCBI taxonomy): domain Eukaryota; kingdom Metazoa; phylum Chordata; class Mammalia; order Rodentia; family Cricetidae; genus Dicrostonyx; species Dicrostonyx torquatus. The sequence continues at coordinate 3,673,472 of JAQHUG010000147.1, forward strand.
GAGTTCCTGTATTTTTTCAATATTGGGGGTGAAGCCAGGGCCCCACACTCAATACCACGGAACTTCAGTCCCAGCCCTTGGGATACCTCCCTACTCTGTCCTTATCTCTAGCTCCTCCTCATTGTGTGCCACTTATCTGCTTCAAAATCTTTGACAATTTATCACTGCCTTTTAAATAAGGTAAATTCCGTTTGTTCTTTAAGGCTGTCTTAGGGTTTCTATTGCTGTAAAGACACCCTATGGCCATCACAACTCATTTAATTGGGGTGGCTTGCATTTTCAGGGGTTTAGTCCATTGTCATCATGGTGTGACATAGTGGGGTGGAGAAGCAGCTGAGAGTCCTACATCTTGCAAGCAACAAGAAGTGGTCTGAGACACTGGGTGTGGCTTGAGCACGTATGAGACTTCAAAGCCTGCCTCCATACTGACACAGTTTCCCCAACAAGGCCAAACCTCCTAATAGTGCCACTCCCTCTGGGAGCCATTCTTTCAAACCACCAAAGAGGCCTTCTACAATTTCATCTCGAGCTGTTTTGCGGCAATCTTTCTTGCTTCTCTCAGAACAAAAAATGTGAAACTTCAAAGCAGGAGGCGAGTCTGGGCCCATCTTTCAACCTGGCTGCAGGTGTGGCCATACTAGATGTTTCGGGAACTGTTTGAGCCTGGAATGTAGGGATGAGTCTTCAATGCTGATACCTGGGAGGCAGAGGCAGACGGATCTCTGAGTTTGAGGCCAGCCTGATCTACAAGAGATAGTGCCAGAACAGGCTCCAAAGTTACAGCAAAACCCTATCTTGAAAAACCAACCAA
>JAQHUG010000147.1:3691831-3717043 GCA_028555095.1 Dicrostonyx torquatus
ATTATTTTATTTTAACACATGTTAAAATTTTAATTTGATTTAATTCATGTGAAACATTATACATTGCATATATAATCTCTCTCCCCCAAGACCTCACACAAAGGTCTCTTTTGGCTCATGATGTCAGAGTACATATTCCATCACAGAAGGCATGGTGGAGTACACTGTGGTGGGCGTGTACCACAAAGGCTTGTTCAGATGGTTGCTGACTGGAAGCAGAGTGTGGCCACCATGACCAGGAGTGGGCACGGCCTTCAAAGACCCAACCCTAATGACATACTTCCACCAGCCATGCCTTCCCTTCTTAAGGCTCCGCAGTCTTCACATTAGCACAGGCTGATAATTGAGCATTCAAAACCTCAGCCCACTCCCATTTCAGTTCCAAATGGTAATATTCCATCCTTGGCCCCCAAAGCCTTGTGGCCACCTGACATTGCCAAATAGACTGAGTCCCACTTCCAAAGTCCCTATCAGCTACAACACAAATTTCAAAGTCTTTTTCATTTCATTACTATGATCCCCTATACAATCAAAGTAAAATTGCTTTTAATAGCCAATGGCATGCTGAACATTACCATTGCTTAAGGGGGAACCATAAAGATAGCAAGAAGAGATGGAACCAATCCTCCTGCATCAGACATGTCCAGAACCTGGGGCATGGTGGTGTCATGAGGTCACTGAGTCTGGACAGCTGTTTCTATGTAAATGGCCCTGCCATTTACAGTACATGTGATTTTCCCCTTGGGGCAGTTTCACGTGGTGCCTGTGTCTCATTTGCAAGTTGGGTTCACCCACAGATCCCTGTAGGGGCTCCCTGTTACACATTGTCTGGCTCTGCAAGCTTTGCTTTAGTACCTTGATGCAAGTAAGCTCTCACAGCTTCATTCTGTATGTCTGAAAATCAAACACCATGCGGATGATCAGCTTGAGGTAGGGCCAGGACACCTCAGAAAAGGGCGGTAGCAGTGTCCTAAAGCAAGCAAAGGTCAATATTCTGGTAGAACACTCGTGGCTCTTTCTATTCAGATATTCTAAGTCAAAGTTGTCAATGGGTTTGCAGTTTTGTACTCTATGGCCTTTGGTGGCGGACACCTTTCCTATTGTCCCAGTATGGGGAAGTTAGGTTTTTCTTTTTTCTTTAATGGTACTATTCTCTGGAGTATTTATAGCAGCTGCAGCAGCGGCCACGGTTTGAAAGAGATGCGTCCACAACCATGGGAGTTGGAACATTGGTCTTTGGTAGGTAGCATTATTTGGGGGAGGCTTAGGGAGTATGACCTTGTTGGAGGAGGTGTGTCACTGGAGGCTGTGCTTGAGCCTTCAACTTCCTTCTCCATCTGCCGTGGCTCTTGCTTCCTGCCACACTTCCCTGCCACGACAGACTCTTAGTCCTTTGAAACCATAAGCTCAAGTATATGCTGTCTTTTCTAAGTTGCCTTGGTCATGGTGTTTCATCAGAGCAATAGGAAGGTAATTAATACAGCAGCCTTGTCTGCGTTCAGATCTGAAACTCTAACGTGACCTGCTAGTCACATCTTTCTTCTGGGCTTCAGCCCATTGTCATCTTTGTAAACTTGGCTAACAGTAGCCAGAACAACTGCTACACCCAGACTGTTGTCTTGCCTTCATTTTCTCTCTACCAAATTAACTAGTCCATTACTTTTGAATTCAGCCTTGCAAAGATTTTCAGGAGATGGACAAAATGCAGTCAGGTTACTTGCCAGATTGTGACAGGAGTGGGTCACAGCTTTGCTGCCAGTAGAGTCCTTGTTCCTCTTAGAAACCCACAAGCACATTCTATGCATTTGTATTTGCATTTTGTTTTCCTTAATTCCCACTAGAGCTTCTGTTTTAAGCTCTGATTACAGCATTTTAGGGCCTCTCTAACCTGCATTTTCAAACTCTTCCAGCTACTTCCTAAAAACCATTTAAAAAGATCTACCAGCCACATGGTCAGGTTTGCTCATACCAATGACCTCATTTCTTTATAATATTTTTATTATTACATTATAAATTATTACATATATTATTTATATATACATAATATATTATATATCTAATATTTAATATATATAATGCATTTTAAAATAAATTCTTTGGCAATTGTTTGCACAGGCACCAAACACATTTTGATGATAACCCCTCCTCAATGCTCATTATCCTCTCTTATCTCTTTTCCATGCCTGTTGAACCTGTACTACTCTCCACCAAGTCCTGTTAAATGGTTTCCCCTGTGTGTGATTTGATTTAATCAGGGTTGCTGGCATAAACTTGAGTCAGAATTATTTTTTTCTTTTCGTTTTTCTTTTCTTTTCTTTTCTTTTTTGTTTTGTTTTTATCAAGACAGGTCTCTCTGGAGCTTTGGAGCCTGTCCTGGAGTTTGCTCTATAGACCAGGCTGGCCTCAAACTCATAGAGATCTGCCTGTCTATGCCTTCCAAGTGCTGGGATAAAAGCATGTGCCACCACCACTGGGCAATCAGGGTTACTTACTGTAGCATGGCCAACTTACCAGTGGATGCACCACTGAAGAAAATGATTCTTCCTCTCCTAGCAACCACTAACAGCCAACAACTTCTCAGGAAAGGAAAAGACCTCACTAATATTTCTCAACTCATGATAGACTCTTGATAGGATCAGTCTTGTGCAATGACTTTACTTCCTGGTACCAGTTTCTGAGTGTTCTCATTGTTGTGGCAAAATGTCTGACAGGACCAAGACAGGTGGAAGAGTTTCTCTTGGATCATGGCGTGCGAGGGTGCAGCCCAGCATGGGAGGAGAGGCACTGCAGAGTTTGCAGGCTGGGACCAAGGATGGGTGTAATCATCAAAGGTTTGCTTCCAGTGACATGGTTCTACCATTCAGAGTCCACCTGTGAATGACTCGACAGCTTTCAAAATAGCTCTACAAGCTGGGATAGGATTTCATAACGTAAGTGTTGGCGTGTATGGGGGCATTCAGATTCAAACAATATCACCTCTGCCGTATCCTGCACCCCTCCCACTCATCCCCAGATAATGCTCTGCTTCCTTACCGTATGTATCATAGCTTACGTTCTGCATAAAGGAAAGCTGTGACACTGTTTCTCCCCCCTTTTGCCTGCTTTCATTGTCTCCCTTTTGTGGTACTTCCCACACATAAGCCCTTTTCTACTTTTATGACATATGTGTCTGTCTGCCTATCCGAAACCTAGCTTCCACTTGGTGAGAGAAAACCTGTGACATTTTCTTTCAGAGTCAAGGATTGGTACCAAGAGATTCATTTTGGGATACTAGCATAAGTAATGTAGAAAAAGTCAAAGTGAGTTCACTTTTTAAAATATTAAACCGCTAAAGAGCAACATATCCTCAAACAATAGTCATGTCTTTGACGCATGATTTTGTGGGTAGGGAGACAGTTCTCATTGGAGCCAGCCCTGCTGGATCTGTGTGTTGAGGTGGTGGGTTGACTGGTGGCTGGGTGACCTAAGATGGCTTCACTCATGTGAAGGAGGGATGGGAACAGTGGTGCATTTATTTTATGCAACATGGTACTCAGTGCTTGTTTATATGGAGACAGTGTCTAGGGTAACAAGGGACTAAGTCTGGATTTGTAAGTTCTTGGATCTCATTTGCTGAGCAAATTATGTAGCTGAGTTTGGGTTCAGAATGGGAGGCACTAGGTATTACATAGCAAGAGGGCTGCACACAAGGAGAGGGACTCTGCTGGGCATTGTTCCAGTGCCACAAGCCTATGGGCTCATCGTAATCGTAACGTCTTCTGTACTGCAGTAAACACAAATGCCACTTAAGCATCCAACAAACCAGTAGAAGATACAACACTCTGAAATTATCTGAAAATGCTCATGTAGTAACATCGATAATGCTTCTGATGTGGGACTGGAGCAATGGGTCATGCTGAAGAGCACATCCTGCTCTTCCGGAGGACTGATTTAGATTCCCAGCACCCGCATGGTGGCCCACAAATGCCTATAACCCCAGTTTCAGGGACTCCCATGTCCTTTTCTAGTTTCCTTGAGCACAGGTCATATACACGAAGCACATTCATACATGCAAGCAAACTACTCATATCCATAGGTAAACTTTTAAAAATGATTTTGAAAGGCTTTTTCTATGACAAAGGAGATCCAGGGCACACTCTGTGACAGCAGCAACGAACGACATGTGTTGGAAAGGACACACAGAGGTCTCACTGACTATATTGAAGGATGAGACGCATTCACGTTGTCTCCATGACTCTGAGCATCTGGGATAGCATACTATGTGTGTATTTGTTGTATCTGTTTAAAGTTTGATTCAAAATAACTTTCCATATATATTAAAAGAAAAAATTCAAATTATTCAAATTTATTAGTATATCATACTTTACACATCTCCAAATTCTATAATTTCCTTTTTAAAAAGAAATTTTAGTGTGTGTGTGTGTAGGCAAGCCTCGGCACCATAGGGCTCAGGCTGAGGTCCGAGGGCAGCGCACAGGAGGACCCACGGGTCCCAGCAATGGCACTCAGGGCACCAGGCTCGGTGGCAAGTGCCTTACCCACCGAGCTTCTTCCAGCTTCTCCAGGCCTTCAGCTTTTTTTTTTATTTGAAAGAACAATATAAGACTGCATGAACAAAAAGTAATTTAAATATGTTCAGGGACCGTTTTCGTCTTAGAATTAAGGATTATTTTAATTTTACATCATTGCCTCTTCTCTTTTACTTTCCTTTTTAGGTTTATCATTTTAGGGTTTCCCATTTTTAATTTTCATATAGAGATTTCTTTAACTGATCATTATAATTAAGCATAAAGCCACAAATTACAAAGTCATAATTTTCTGGATCCCAGAGTTCTAAATTATTCATTCCACTCACTGTTTTAGATTAGTTTATCCAAAAATTGCCAGTTTATTGCTGTAGTTTTTTAAATTTTTGTACAAACAAGAAGGCAGAAGAAAGGGGAGGGGCGTTCTGTAGCTCTTAGTTTGTCGACCTTCAAGTTTGTGCTTTCCAACGTGCATGGTCCCGTGCAGACATCGATTTCCTCCTGGAAGCTCTTGACATTATTTTTTCTAAACCTCAGTATTTTCAGCACACTCCAGCAAGTCTTTCTTGTTTCTTCTTAGACTTTAACTTCTTAACTAAAGCCATTTATTGCTATGCTACTTTTTTTTTCCAGTGAAGAAGCAAATCAATAAATTAAAGATGAGTGCAAGAGTTAGCTCTCCCTAAGCACTCTGGGATTCACTTGGTACTCTCTGGACGAGGAGGCTGAGTACCAGCCTCACACACCCATCATAGGCTTTACTGACAGACATCTATTGTTACTTCTCATCCTAATTAATAGCTTTTAAACTGTGCTAGACAAGAAAGATTGTATGTGCAATTTAACTTTACTGTCCTAGCATTAGGTCAGCAGTGCTGCCGTGGAAAGCCCCACACCCAGAGGTGTAAGGGTAGCACAAACTGGGCTCGACGGGATAAAAACATAAAAGAGGACACTGAAGTTGCAGGAGAAAGGGAGGTGCTGTGGATTTAGAGCAGCTGGGGTAGGAGTGGGGTGAACATGGTCAGGACTCATTGTATGAGCTTCTTAAAGGATCAATAGAATATTACATTTTCAAAAATTATTTTCAATAACTCCATTTTCTATTCTCTTTCCAGGCTCAGCCCTTGTTTTGGGAGAATTCTTTAGAAGATGGTTGGGTTTGTTTGCATAAATATGCCTACTGCTTTGCATAGCTGCCCCCTTTGACACAGCTTGACATCTACCTCATTCCCATAAGCTCCTTCCTCATTCATGTAACTGTGTGGGTGGGCTGTGTCAGCACTGCACAGGATTCCACCCATCTAATCTTCTGAAATAGGTAGTCTATCCACCATCCCTGTTCTCTCCTGCTGGCTCGTCACCAGTTCCCACTCCTCAGAGGTGTGCTCAGGGGTCTCAGCTGTACATTCTCTGGATCTTCCTGTTAGTGGACCAGCCGTTGTGGAGAAGAGTTTTTCCTTTCAATACTCCATTGCACCTGGTAGAACTGTTTCTAGGATTCCTGTGCCAGATCCTTTGAAACTGCCATTATTTTAACTTAAGCACATGCCTCGCTGTGGTCACAAATACTGTGTGGAGATTAAAAGGAGTAGGCAACGTGTTTGAAATGGGATCTGGGTGATCAGCACCAGGTTTAATATCTTGATGGTTGACTGCGCCTGACAGGTGTTCCAAAGACTGATGGGAATGTGTTTAACTTGAATCAAACTGTTCATTTATGATTCTAAAGAACAGAGTCAGAAGTTCTACTCCCAAAAGACAGAAAATCAAAACGTCAGGAAACTTACTGATAGTGAAGAGGGGAATTGACACCCTGATGCATTGCTGGTGGGAACGGGAACCCAGGAAATCTTTTAGAAAAGCAATTTTCCTGTAGGTAGAAGTCTTAACAATTGCTTGATCTCAGTGACTCAGCCAGCTGATTTACAGGCTATGCTTTCAGAGGCTGGAAGGGCAGTGCAGCAGCTAGGAGCGCTGGCTGCCTGTAGAGGGCGCAGGTTCCGTTCCTGGCACCAACACAGCAGTTGACAAGCTTCTGTCACTCTAGATCCAGGGAATCTAATACCCTCTGGACTTGACAGGAACGAGGCACATACATACAGCCCACATACATGTGCACAGGTAAAACACTCATGCGCGGAGAACAAAAAATTAAAGATTTCACTCCAATGAACAGATTCTGTTTTAAAGCAAAGATGTAGGGTTGTTCAGCATAATTTGGTGTATGACAACAAATACTGAAAAGAACTTAATTATCCAATGTAAGAGGATGATTAAATAACTTGGTATACATACTGTGTGTTATATCTTTTGAAAATTACACTCGAAAGAATACTTAATAATATAGAAAAATGCTTGGGACACATTAAATAAAAATACATATATAGAATAATATGTTCAGCACAATGCTATTCTGGAGTAGATGAATCCAAATGTATTTGCAAATCAAAACCAAGTTGGAAATACATGAACTAAAATGATGGACATTCACCTGTGCTTATGAACGCCTTAAATTTTTCATGTGTGCTTTCCTTTATTTTCCATACTTTGTAATAAGTGTATTTTATTGTAATTATAGAGAAATACTTTAGAAAATGATGGGACCCAAGAGCGGCCTTGCCACTTGCAAATGTGTGTGTGTGCACACGCACCCCAAGAATTCCCACCAACAAAGAGAAACCGGCCCTCCCAGAGCAGCCTGCATGGATAGAACAATGCTATTCTGAAAATCCAGCGATCATTGTGTAAAAAGGTATAAGCAGAATTAACCGCTCAGATAATTTCCTCTTTGCACAGATACACATATACTTCATTCTTTTTCATAGCAGCAGTTAGTGTCTGCTACGGGGAACTGTGGGCTTCCCTGGTTGTGATTTAGTCTACCCAAACCCGACACGCCAAACCTCTAACCAAGAACAGTTGTCAGGAATTCTGACATGTCTTTGTTGTTTATGGTCAATGGTAGACAGAGGTTGCCTGCAGGGACATGAGCTGGGAAAATTTAGAGTGTTCACTGTCCCTCAAATATTTGTAAACTGACAATGAGTAGGAGAAATGGACACACACTTGTCTGCTTTTTTCTTTTGTTTTTTAAATTGAAAATTTTTTTTTCATACAATATATTCTGATCATGGTTTCCCTCCCCCAACTCCAAGTTGAGGGGACACTTGCCCTGTTTCATATGTAAGGTTAAAAAATAATTTTAAAAGTGACCAGGGAGTTCTTTCTAGTTTAGCTCTGAAGCAAGGGACTATCAACCCAGATAAGAAGGCATGTCTGCTTTTCCTGCTAGCAGCTTTGCTCCCCAAGGAAACACCAGATGACTTTCCTAAGAGGTCAGACAGGGTAAAACTCTCTCCCCTATCCCCAGCTTAGCCTTTATTTCACTCGGTGAACCTATTATCATTGAACGCTGGGCTGCTCATGCCACTTGCCTGGCTGCTTTGTGAGCCGTGGCATCGGGGCCACTCCTGTTCCTAAACACCTATTTTCAAATCTGGTTCGTTTACAGAAATTGGGATTCACCTCCTGATAGGCAAAAGCAAGGAACCCTGGGATAATTTAGAGAGCCGATAGGCGGCCCCTTAGCTGAGTCTTTGGCGGTATAACCTTGTTCAGTGGTCCATGCAGGATATACCCTTTGGGAAGTGGGATACAATCTGAAGAACATCCTGGGGGCAAGAGTTCTCCTTAAATTGTGCAGCAGAAGCCCAACAGAGCTCTTGCTTCACTTGAGACACACACATTTGTCTCAGAAATATTTGACTCATTCTTAGAGGAATATATATGGAATTATTTACATAATGTGCTAAATTTTACTTGCCCATTCTAACTATGCTCAATTAAGAAAAATATCAGCAAGAATTATACCAATTTTGCCAAAGGTAGGTACACAGAGGCAACTCACAGCTGTGTGTCTGGTTGGACCCTCCAAACTCATAGCTGGGCAATCATTCCTCTTCTTTTCAAGGGGCCCCTGTCAGTGCAGTCTTTCAAGAAAGGTTCAGTACCCATTTAAGAATTCATTTTGCTACCAGGAGCATGTTTAGGTTTTCAGCAGTAGAGATAATTGGTATATACGGTGACATCTTATTGGCTGGTCTCAGCTCATCTTCTGAGCTGTAAGCAAATGTATTCCTCAACACTCAGCTACTGGATAATTTATCCCCAGTGAACAGGTTGGGAGGTGGGATTGGGGGGGTGTTTTGGAGAGCTGGGCTCTACCTGGATGGACTGGTGGTGCAATAAAAAGGGCTCGTGGAGCAGGGACACCATGCTGCTCTTCTGCCAGGTGACAGTCGGTGTTTCCTTGCTCTTGCCTTCTGCCTTCTGCCATAAGAGGACACAGTAAAAAAGCTTATCTCAGGGGCTGGCACCTTGATGCTGGGTTTGTAGCCTCCTGAGAGCTAGAAAATCATTCTCATTTTTATGAATAACAGCATAAAATAGACTAAGACACACGAGGAGAACTCTACACTGCCCAGGACAAGTGTTTCTTTGAATACATTCCTGGCTGTCTGGGCTACTTTTCTCATTGTCCTGACAAAAGGCAGACAGACAAACCCTCAAACCAAAAACTGACGAAAACAACATAGGGGATGAAGGGCTTACTTTGGCTCACAGTGTGAGGGGCTACAGTTCATCATGGTGGGGAAGGCATGGTGGAAGGAACAGGAGGTGGCTGGTCACACTGTGTCAACATTCAGGAAGCAGATGGATGGACGCTAGTGCCCTGCTGGCTTCCTGCTTTGTCCCTTCAGTGCGGACTGCAGCCAATGGAATGGGGCAGCCAGCATTAGGGGAGGCTCTTCCCTCCCCAGCTAAAAGTGTCTGGAGACAGCCTCGCACACACGTCCAGAGGTTCTGTCTTCTAGGTGACTCTGAGTCCAGTCAGGTAGACAGTGAAGATTCACCATCAGGCTGGAGCTGGCTGGAGCCTCCAGCTTTCCTGTGTCCTCTACAGTGCCTTGGTACAGCGTTTAACTCTGTGATGCATTTTGAGGACACTGGGAAACCTAGGCATTAGTTCTGCACTTATGACTTCCTAGAAGATACACTCTGCCTGTCAGTAGGATAATCTTTTACTGCCCCCTTCCCTCTCTACTGGCTCTGTCCTGAGTGTGTAAAGACTCCAGATCTCTTCTTAGATTTATAACTCTACTGCTGGTGCGAACAATGCTAGTTTTTCCCTGCCGGCCTTTCTTCTTCAACACCTCCACATATTCTAGATTTTATTCTCACAATTTCTGGGTGCTCACATTCAGCTCATCAAGTGTTCACATTGCTCACTTTCCATTTCCCCCTGTGCTGTTGTGCAATCCCTATCTCAGGAAACTCTAGTTCTGGGCAACTGAGATGCTATTCCCCCAGCCCCACAGGTTTTACTGCTGTGTCTATTCCTTTTGGTTTGTGTTTCCGTGAACTTGCTCACTTGTCTCTCTAGCGTGTATCTCTGCCAGTTAGAAACAGCTGATGGCTTTGTTTTGCTTATAAGTGAAGTCCAGATTCTTATGCTGATGCTCTAGTGAGTGCAATGAGTTTCTCGTCACAGCCCCATATATGTGGCATTTTGCTCCCCTAGTCTGTCAATAGGCATGGCTCCGTCTGTCTGTCAATAGGCATGGCTCCGTCAGTCTGTCAGTAGGCATGGCTCCATCAGTCTGTCAGTAGGTGTGCTAGCATTTCTGTACATGTAAACCGTGTGTGAAGCTACAGTTGGCAAATACACCCCGAATACTGTCAGTAGACTGTCGGCTGCACCAGTCAACAGAATTCTTTTTTACTTTTCTAGGCCCTGCCTTGAGTATCTCTGATATGCTGTGTTACACGTATTAGAGTCTTCCCAGTGTCTGCTACCCTGTATCCATCAGCTGCAAATCTTAGTGAAGGGTTTTTAACATGTAAGTAACAGGTGCAACTCAGAGCCTTGGCATACAAACTTGGTGCTCCACAAACAAACAAACGAACAAGTGCAAGCAAACAGAATAAACCAGAATTTAAAAACACAATCTAATAGTTTAATATTTAACAAATTAAAATAAAAATGGAGCTATTTCCTCTTCTGTGTTTTAATTCCATAAAGATGTTTCCAGAAGTCTTAGCAGCTGGATGTGGTGAAAGAGTTACAGGGTATTGAAGAAAATAAGATCAAGTGTAAGGCATTTTCCCACTAGCAGTCAGGAGTTTCCAGTATAATCTTCTCTTTTAATAATATCTGTAATAATATCTAACTTTTAGCTCATCAATAGGTAACTAATGTGTTTGCTTATTAGAGTCCTTAAATACTTTTTGATTTTAAAGTTTTTTTTCTTTTTTTTTTTCATTTTTTCAAGACAGGGTTTCTCTGTGTAGCCTAGGCTGGCCTCAGACTCACAAAGATCCGCTTGCCTCTGCCTCCCAAGTGCTGGGATTAAAGGTGTGCGCCACCGCCGCCTGGTTATTAGAGTTCTAATGTTGAAGATAATATATCTACAGTAGCCATTAGAAACCTTGTTTGATTTCTTTGTGACAACGACAATTATTAAGAAATACTTGTGATTGATTGATCCTGTCCCAGCAATATGTACCTGTGGCACATCTTTACTTCATTTCCCTCATGACTATGACAGCTTGGAAAAGAACTCTTTGGTCCTCAGAAGTCAGTCTGTCTATGAACCTTTTCATTTTGCAGGTGTGTATGTGTCTTGTGAGTGTGGGCATGTGTGAGTGTATATGTGTGCATATATATGCACACATGTAGGTCTGAACTTGGCATCTTTTATCATTCCTGACTTCATGGTGCTGAGGCAGGGTCTCTAGCTGAACCTGGTGCTTAACATTTTCATGAGTTTGCCATTTCAGCTAGCCAGCCATCTTGTTCTAAGAATCGGTTTCCACCTCCTAGGTGCTTGGATTAAAAGTGGACTACCAAGTCCACCCAGCTATGTATGTGGGTTCTGGGAACCCAGCATCTACTCCCCAAATGCTTTCCCCACTGAGCATTCCTTAGCCCTGGACTTTCATTTTTAAATTGACACATGAAAACTCTGTATATTTAGGGAGTTTGATGCGATGTTTCTGTACATGTATATATCGTGAAATGGTTAGATCAGGCTAAGTAGCCTGCCCGTCACTTCAGATAGTTTGGTTCCTGTGTGGTAAGACTATTTTAAGGACCCTGCCTTTTGTTGTTTTAAAATACAGGCTATGTTGAGTGAGGTACACTTCTGTTGTGTTAGTTGCATCTTCCGTGCCCAATCTGGGCAACTGGGTTGCAATTTGGGAGTCAGAGGTGAGCTCCCGTGTGCATGCAAATGCCCTGCCTGTATCTGTAGGATCATTTTGAGGTGTCTGCCATGAGAATGTTTTCAAGCTCGGGATTCTAGGCTTTGAATACCCTGTAATATAGCAGAGACTGCGAATGAGTAGGCTGCTTGTGGACATTTTTTTTTTTAACTTAAAGTAAAATGTAAAATGTCAGGCAAGCATCCACGACTTACTCCAGGGAGAGGGGCAACTAATGATTAGTCTTCTGTTTACAATTAAAGTCTTATTTCTTTTCCTAATTTTGGTTGACTTGCGATTGGTCCTCTGCACTCCTAATAGACCTTGTGGAGTCTAAATAGATTCTGCGTTGACTCCCAATTACCAAGCAATTAAAGGCCCTCCGAATGCTACCCTTTCATTTTGTTGATGCTCATTTTCTCTGGGCTCTTACTCTTAGCCTCCTTTAGTTGCCGTATCAGTTCTTCATAATTCGATGTTTCGTTTTTAGTGACACACCATCCCAATTTCCCCATATAGCCCTCCTTTATTTAAAAAGAAAATCACCAACGTGCCCGAATAAACTTCAGTGGAAATGAGAGGTTTGGAATGGACTGAATCAGAGAAGAATGGCTGAATCATACGGGCTTGCTGCTAGCCCTGGGATGACACAGTGACTAGCTAGGTTTTTTTGTCCTAGCTCCTTGGTATATCCATACTGACATTTGACTTGCTTTCTGAAGTAAGGGACTGTTTGCACACTCTCTGGAGTATGTGTATCAACTTCATAAGCTGTTTAATAACAGGAGGTCCTTTCTCCAGTAAACAAGGTGCTGGAGTTATTTATGAAACTCTCCATTGTATGGCCAGAGTCTCTGAGTCTTGCTGGGTAGCAGTAACTAAGATGATAATGAGAAGAATTAGGAGACATTTCCCCAGGGCAAGCAGGCCATAAAATACCTACCCTCACACTGACCTTGAAAGGGTTGCACTGAAAATCCCCAAAGAAGCACTTGGTGTCTATATAAGAGTTTTCCCAGACCCAGCCCAAGCAATGACCAGATCTTCAGTAGGGTGGGATAGGTAGGATGCGTGAGGCCTCTCGAATCACACTGCAGCTCCCACAGCTCCACAGAGTGTGGCCCTGGATCCCCAGATCTCCCAGGGTCCTGAAGGCGACAGAAGCCAGGGCAGGGAGCTCTTACTGAAGGTCGGTGCAGCACAATAAGCAACCATCGCCATCAGACCTGGCAAAAAAGTGCTGACTTACTGTTCCTCCTGCTGTCTGGTGATGACTCAGGAGGGGAGAGGGGAAAAGTCACCTACACAGGCTTTCCCCAAACCGTACATAATTGAAAGAATATGTAATGCAAATTCAAGTTCATTTCATTTAAACAGCTCATTCAGCTGTATGCGCCAGTAAATGGAGTGGAATTGGAGTTGACAAGAGGGTTTCTCTTATCTGTGCTGGAATCACCAGCCGAGTTACAGAAATGCTTCCTGGCACAAAACAAAGAAATCAGTAACTGAAAGCAGTCGTTTTGAGCCAGCTCACTTCTTTCTTCCTTGCTGATGAAGCACCTAATGAAATGTGAAGTGGTCTGAAGAGCAGTAGGCAGAAGAACGGCTAAATGGGATAATGGGGAGAGAGGAGGCGACTGCGCAGGGTACAAGCGTCTGGATGATGGTGAAAACCAGTTTCAGGATGGGCACAAGTGAGGAGCAAGGCCCAGCGTCCAGAAGGCAGGAAAATAGCCTGTGGGAAGGCAGCATGAAGTCCTCTGAGATGTGAGCCAGACAGAGTCAAATCAGGTCACAGTAGGCACAACCGGGAGAGCATTTAAAATTATCAACCCAAGGGGAATAAAGACGAAATTTTAAAAAGAGAAAACAAAATATGAACAGATGAGTTTCCCTTTCTCTTTCTCTTGTCCTCACTTTCTCATTTCCCTCTGTTGTCCCACTGTATTAAATTAGTCTTCCAAGGTAGTGACCTTGAAAGGTCACTGACTTAGGAGGGCGATAGATTTGTCCTCCAAACCCAGGATACAGGGATAACCGAGGTTTAGGGTAGAGATAAGACTGTGATAGCAGGGTTGGGTTAAGGCCAGGTCATAGGCCAGGGAGCAAGGACAGGTCCAAGGGAGAGGATGAGAGTGGTCAGTGCTGAAGGAAGAGCGGGGTGCTGTACTGGTAGGACTTCAGCTTTGCAGAGAGCCCTGGGCCACAAGATGGCATCCAAAGAGCTAAGTGCTCCCATGACCCTCCCGGTGCTGTGCTCTTTGTGTGTAGAGAGCTGGTGGAGGCACAGAGGGGTGAAGGATAGGCAACCTTGGTGTCCTGTGAGGACACACGTTTGAGCACCAGGTGTGTTCACCCAGCACCTAAACAAAGGACAGGTTGGACTCTAACATGACTGGTTCTGACTTCTTATCTCCTAGAGGAATGAGGCATCAAGAGAAGTGGGGCGAGTTAATAGAAAGACAAGGGGCTCTGAAATCAGGAAAGCTGTCCCCACAGTTTGTGCCTGGATACCATGGGAACAAGATCCGGGATTCCAAGTCCTCAGAGGAAGGATCACAACACTTCAAGTGCTGCTGCAGCTCAGTGTGCGGTGAATTGTTGGGTGGAAATAAGGGGCCTCTTGGACGTAACCACACAGTCTAGAAATCTGGGTGGACTGCCAGGATCCAAGGTTTTAAAATGTGTCCCAGGCAGCTTCAGCCTGCAGGGACGGACCTGGAAGGGAGGAGAAACATGGCGGTGTATCAAAGACAGAAGGATGCTGCCTTGTTAGTATCCAGAGAAGAGACAAACAGAAGGTTTGTACAAGCATCTTCTAGAAAGGGACAAAGACATGAACTTACTGACTTCACGTAGCTCCTGGCAGGACCCTGCAGATGACAGGCCTCGGGGTCAGGGGGTCAGGGTGCAAGCCTGCTTTCTCAGATGCACCAGCACATCTGCTCTCGTGCTGAGGCACCTGGTGAGTTCTTGGGAGACAGTGCCTGCAGGGGAAAGGACTCTACAGAACGTCATTGGGGATGAGCTTTGAGGGTTCAGAGACCAAAGCTAGGCCTCGTGTCTCATGCTCCGCTTGCTGCCTACGGATCCAGATGGAGAACTCTCAGCTCCTTGTCTACCTGCATGCCACACTTCCTGCTGTGATGAGAATGTATAACCCTCGGAATCTGTAAGCCAGCCCCAGGTTTTCCTTCATAAGAGCTGCTGTGCTCGTGGTGCCATTGTGGTCATGGCTTCACAGCCATAGAAAGCCTAGGCAGGGAGGAAGGATTTATGTTAGCTCACAGTTTCAGAGTTATCAGCCTACTGTGGCAGGGAGGGTGTGGTGGGGCAGAGCAGAGAGGGTGCACAGGAGCAGCAAAGGACAAGACAATTGACAAGGATGTGCCCTGAGTAACCCACTGCCTCCAGTTAGGCCGCACCTCCTCTAGCCTACACCACTTCTGGATATGTGGTTGTATTAGGACTCCTTCAAAGGACCAATCCAGCCAACGAATCAGTGTTCATGCAGTGCTCTTTAGAAATGCCTTTAACACCAACACCCAGAGGCGTGCTCTGTAATCTCCTGGGTATTTTCTTTCCGACCAATCAGCATGACAGCTAGGATCAGCCACAGCAGCAATGAAGTTTCTCCTTGGCCAGACTTCTTCTGGTGGCCTGGACAATAGATGGAGCAAGGAGACACCATGGGACCCCCCTTTTTGGCAGTGTTGAAATGCAGATCAGCAAGTTAGCTTTGCAAAGGGAACCCTGACTTGATCATGGAGAAGCTCAAGGGAATTGCTGTTCTGAACATGGGGCAGAAATTCAGTTTGGGATGTGTGTGCCTAGCAGAATGCAAACTTCTTATGGAGATGTTTTCTAGAAGAACAAGCGTGGTAAGAGGGCAATTCTGCTTCAGTGGTCCTTTTCCTCTCTGAATTTCTCATCTGCACAGTCCTTTCCTTCCGCTACAGACTCTGGTCTTTGGTTTTGTGCTTCTGAAGCCTAAATCTGGGCCAAATGGATCACAGGCAAAGTCCTCATGAAGGACGGCACTAACCTCAAGTGTCAAACGCTACTGGGCTCCCCTGAGCAGAAGGGACATGACGGAAAGTGTAAAGAAGAGAATTCCAGTTTCCTGGGGGACAGGGTTACCCTGAAGAATGAAATCTGCTTTCATTTTCCACTTACATTCTTGAGGTGCTAGCTGGGAGCTGGGAGAGACACATGCATGGCTCTTTTTAGCCCATCAGTGACATTGTGTCGCGGTACTTTTCTGGTCTAAGGGTGTCATGTTGACGTTCTAGCCTTGGACTTGCAGGACTCCCTTACTGTTCAATATTCATGTTTTCTCCCAGCAGTCACAGATTCTGCGCAGGATCTACCGACACCGAGCAGAATGGGCCCCACTGCTCTTTCTAGGGCTTACTATGAGGCTGTGGTACAATGCCCAGGAGACAGCAGTGAGAGTCCCCACATACGCCGTGCATTGTGGGTGCTGCCTCCTCACTGTCATTGATGGAGAAGAGGCAACCTTGAGAAATGACAGGATCAGGTGCGAGGTCCGCTGTGAGTGTGTGTCCGTGTATGCGTATAACTCAGCTTTCGGGGTTTGTGGTTATTTTCTAGCTAGTGAATCTTAGTAGCTGTTTTCCCCCTAAGGAGGTGAATTTTGCAAGAGAATCATAGAGATATTGACTTAGCAAGTTGACATCAGTGAGAGGTAGAATCAATTCCTAGAATTTCCTATCAGGCTTCTTGTGATTTGAAGTAATTAAATGTATTTATTGCTTAGACAATGTTAAGATTTCTGTAGCTCTTAGCCAAAAGCAATCTTACCAGATACAATGGGTTTTCTTTTTGTCAATTTTTGTATTAAAGCATGTTAAGAAAACAGGTGCAATTCTCTATTTTGGCTCTAATGTTTTTTACTTGCACTGTAATTTATTGATGGAGAGAAGGAGATGGTTTTCTAAATTCAGGAAAATTTGAACATCAGGACACTTGACATCCTCTCCCTTTCTTCCTTTCTCCTTTTCTTCCTGGTTATTATTGTTAAAAATGTCAGTTGTAGCCAAATTGCCTTCTGAGTAACTGTGTTTACTTCCACAGGTTAATGTGGCTCTCAGCCTTGGATAAAGAAACTTCTGCTTGCAGTAGGTGAGAGTAAATGCAGACTCCTAACTGGTCAAAATGCTGACAATAAGGGACTGTTGGGGACTCAGACTAAAGGGGCATTTATCATCCTCTGTGAGATCTGGGATACGCTGGATGAGGAGGCTAAAAGATGGAAGACCTAGGGGCTGGGGAAGGCTACTGAAACGTGCTGACTTCTGTGTATAACCTGGTGGCTATTACAGTCCTGAACATGTGACAACTGTGATTACCTGCTTTTGAAGATTGGCTCCTTGAGCTTTCCATCAGGGATGATGGAAGGCTCATGGGCCCCTCCCCTCCCTGAGGAGCTATAGCCAGTTGATGGTGGCTGGGGAAGGGGTGTCATCTTCTGAAATGGTGTTACCACTGAAGTTGCCTGTGTTATGCATTCTTATACAGCAACACTAAACTCAATGAGCCACGCTAATGGCATGAAGGCAGTAGGGGTATTAGCTGGAAGGAGGAAGGGGTGAGGAGGGGCGGAAGGGAGTATTAGTGACTTCCATTGCTGTGACAAAACACACTCATGACATCTTATGGAAGAGGGAGTTGATTTCAGCTTACGGTTCCAGCAGGTCATAGTCTATCATGGCAGGCAGAGGCGTGGTGACAAGTGGCAAGCATGGTGGTCAAAGCAGAAAGTAGAGAGAATCAATCTTTTTTAGCGAGCATGAAGTAGAAAGTGTGAACTGGAAGTAATATGTAATTCCCATATGTAACTGGGGAGGTTACATATGCTCAGAGTCTGCGGCACAGTGACACACTTCTTTCAGTTAGGCCACACCTCCTAAACCATCCCAAACAGTGCCACCAACTGGGTCCAAAGAGTTCAAATGCCTGAGCTTGTCCTATGTCTTTGTTAGTGTTTCTGTTGCAATGATAAAACACTGTGACAAAGATCAGGGCTGGGAGGAAAGGGTTTTCAGCTCACACTTCCACACCACAGCTCTGCCATCTAAGGAAGTCAGGCCGGGAACCTGGAGGCAGGATTGACACAGAGGCCACAGAGAGGGGCTGCTTTGTGGTTTTCTCCTCATGCTTACTCAGCCTGTTCTCTTATAGAAACCAGGACCGCTAGCCCAGGGATGGTAGCTCCCATAGTGAGTGGGGCCTTTTCACATCAACCGTAAATCAAGAAAATGTACCACAGGCTTGCCCACAGACCAATCTGGTAAGAGGATTTTCTCAATCGAGGTTTCTTCTTTCCAAATGACTCCTGTTGCAGAATATTCCTTCAACTGTGTAAAGATGTGTTACTTGTGTTTATTCTGCATTTGTTTAATGATGTAAGTATGTGTGTTTGACTATGTAACGATATTGTGCATCTGATTTTCCTTGCCTGACCAAGGCACCTGATTGCTCTAATAAAAGCTGAGCAGTCAATAACTAGGCAGAGAATGGATAGGCAGGGTTGCCAGGCAGAGAGAGGAAATAGGAGAAATCTAGGCTCAAGGAGAACAGGAAGAACGAGCGAGAAGGAGGAGAAAATGAGGGACACACCTGGTGCCAGAAGCCAAGCAGCCATCAGCCAGCCAGACATGGAGACAGCAAGAAAGTAAGACGAGGTAAAAATCCCAGAGACAAAACAGAGAGAAACGGGTTAATTAAGTTAAAAGAGCTAGGAAAAAAAGCTATGCTAAGGCTAAATGTTTAAAACTAATAACAAG
This sequence comes from Dicrostonyx torquatus, assembly GCA_028555095.1. Taxonomy (NCBI): domain Eukaryota; kingdom Metazoa; phylum Chordata; class Mammalia; order Rodentia; family Cricetidae; genus Dicrostonyx; species Dicrostonyx torquatus. The sequence goes on from JAQHUG010000147.1 coordinate 3,710,433, forward strand.
TCTCTGTCTTATGATTTGGGAGCTGGTTGATGACCCAAAAGAAAAAACCTGGTACAGACTCCACTTATGTAAAGTTGACATAAAACTAGCCAACACCCTACAGGAGATATTTCTCATTCAACGCAGTATATTCCACTTCCTGGTCCCCCAAGCTCAAGGCTATCCTAATGCAAAATGCTTTAATACAACTTAAATCCTTAGTCTTTCAGTCTCACCTTAAAACTCCAAAGTCAAAAGATTCTTCAAATTACATCATCCCAACTATAGTGGCACAGAATGTATATTAGCATTGCAAAGGGGGAAGAATGGGCATCTGCTAAGAAAATTCTGAACCAAAGCAAGACCAGAACCCAGCAGAACAAACACCAAATCCTATAGACAGCTCTATGTCTGGTGTCTGGGACTCGAGTTTTAAATGGTGTAGAAAGCTCCGCCCCTTTAGGTTTTCTGCACATAACGCACATCTCTTTCTTGGATGGTTCCACTCCTGGGTGCAACTGTCCTTGGCAGGTGTCTCATGGCCCTGGCATCTCCAGCATCTTGGGGTATCCACTTTCACAGCTTCATGCAATGGCCTCTCAGGGCCTCTTACCCTCTCTGGTCCTTTGTCCAGGGACGCTTCTGCCACATTATACCTGGCCTTAGTGACGCTTTGAAGCCATGGAGAAAGAATGTACACCCCCTTCCTTGTGCATCCTTCATGTACCTGGAGCCAGCAGCAGGTGGACTACATTGCCAGCTTCAGCTTGGGATAGACCTTGATGCCCTTAGTCACACGAACTGCAACACTTTCCATCAGTTGCCTTCTAGGAGCAGAAACCTTCATGCTCCCTCGCGTGGCCAGCTTAGCTGTTTCTTGCCCTAGAGCACCCTTCGCTTTGTTCTAGAGCGGAGCAGTGGTGCTCAGTGGTGCTGATACCCTCGCCAACTCCAGTCTTTCTCCTGGCCATGCATTGGCCAGATTGCTAAGCTTCCTGGTGCTCCTCCACTCTCCGGATTGGAAGTTCATGCTGCTTTCTGCTCCACTTGCTCCTCTCCCTGGTAGTCCTGCGTTTTCATTATTGGTAACAACCATGCCACACACTCAACATTATGCTCCCTTGAAATTTCCTCCGACAAATAAGTTAGTCCATTACCTTTTGACTTAGCCCCAGAAAAGTTCTTAGTCAGACCTTTTCCCCCAAAAGAATTATAAGAGTGATATCTAGCCAAGTTACTCTTCGAGTCCTTGCCTCCCTCTGAGACCTCGCGAGCTGGGCCTCTGAAGCTGTCTTTGCTCTGAGAACCATTACCTTCCAGGCTTCTGCTGAAATGTCATTTAAGCTCTTCTTACAACATTCCATTGATTTCCTAGTTCAAAGTTCCAAAACCTTCTGCATCCCTCCAGAGCCAACATAGTAAGGTTCTTCAAGGTACCACATACGTTTGGTATCATATATGTGATATAATAATGCAATATGTCATATCATAGTAACTCCTGTACTCATTAATTTTCTGTTGTTGTGATAAGACACCATGACAAAACCAACTGGGGGAAGAGAGAGGATTTTGGGGCTTATGGCTCCACGGGAATAAAAGTGCATCTTGGTGGCAGCGGTGGCAGTGGTGGTGGCGGCAACATCATCATCATCATCATTATCAGCAGCAGCAGCAGCAGCAGCAGTGTGGTGGTGGCAGCAGTGGCGACATCATCATCATCATCATCATCATCATCATCATCATCAGCAGCAGCAGCAGCAGCAGCGGTGGTGGAGATGGTGGCAGCAGCACGGTGGCAGGAACAGAAGGCTGAGAGATTGGCACATCTAACAGCAAACTCAAGCCAGAGAGAGCAAACTGAAGAAGGCAGAGCCTGTGTATCTTAAAGCCTGTCCCTAGGGACACACTTTGTCCATCCAGCAAGGCTGTACTTCCTGAACTTTCCCAAGTAACATCACCATCTGGTGACCTAGTGTTCAAATACCTGAGCCTGTCGGGGACATTTCTCATTCAACTGCCACTGAAAAGGACAATGAAGGGTGATATGGGATGAACATGATCACAATATATAGGATACATATGAAATTATAAAAAATAATGTCAGTATGCTAAGTATTAGATGAGTGGATCAATTTAAATTCCTTTTCATATGACACATGAACAAGTAAAGTTTCCTATACCAAATAAATAATCATACTTATTAATCTAAAGGTTAAAGGTCATGCAATAACAAGATATTGCTTTTGGCCTCCCAAGAGTTCAAAAAAATCTTGTCACTCTAGAGACAGTTTCATAATGACAAGATGCTAGTTGAGTATAAGGATACTAAACAAGACATTTCCCTGAGACCTGGGCAGGATTAATATTCTTAGTTTCATCAAGGTACAATTCTCCCATATTGATATAAAGAAAATATTAAAGTCTTGCTTAGAGGTTAGTCTTTTCAGTATTCACCCCTGCTATTAAACACCGTGCCTCTGATTTAGCTTTAGTTAGTTAGAACTAAATTGAAGGAATTTGGGTTGCAACGGGTTCTGATCAACAGATAGTCACTAACTCAGTGATTGGCAGGGGAACAGCATGTGTTAAGATGCTAAACCTTTGCCATGTATATTGAAATATGTCTCTCTGGGTTTTTAAAATTGCTTAATGATATTTTAATACCTCAGCAGTAACTTTTAAAACTTTGATATGGAATTTATTTTGAAGTAAGGGCTAAATTAGAAGATCAGGGATGTGATCCTTGGTGCAGGATGTGTGTAGCATGCAAGAGGCCTGGTGCTGGGGGAAGAGAAGGAAATTAGGAATCCAAACTTATTTGAAAAGTAGCTGTATCCATTACGTGACCAAATGAAAAACAAAAATGAAAACAACTTAGAGTATAACAGAGTTTATTTTAGTGTATAGTTCCAGAGGAGATGGAGTCCATTAGGATGGAGAAGGCATGGCAGTGGTCAGGAAGTAGAGTGATTGCATTTTATCCTAACATAGAAAGCCATAAAGAGAGGATGGGATGGGAGCCTCAAGGCCCACCTCTAGTGATGCACTTCCTCTAGCAACCTCCCCAAACAGTGCCAATAACTGGGAACCAAGTGTTCAAATACATGAGATGATGGGGTTCATTCTTACTCAGACCACAGAAGTAGCTGGTGCATTGTCCCTAAAATGCATTTCATTGAGTATACCATTCTTCACAGCTTTGAAACGCCACCTTCTTCCTGCACATTGGCCTGTCTTCCTGCCCCACACAATGGCAGGTTATTGAAGATGGTTAAGGTATGGTACTCATCGCTGATTGCTTCTGTTTGTGGAGTTTGTGTTTGGTTTACCTCCTCTGTCTATCAACAGACATGTCTACATTTATGACGGATTATGTCTAGATAAACCCACTATGTTGAACATATCCTAGGTTGAGAACACATTTTATCACTATAGCCTCTGAGAATCATAGCTTAGAAGCCTGGCAAACTGTACAGTGCTGGCAACTTTCCCCATGATCTTGTGGTAGACTGGGAACTAACTTGCAGGTGCTGGCCAGCCTCATAAACTAGAATTATATTACACACCCATAGTCCTGGAAAACATTTCAATTCAAAATTTAAAGCATGGTTTCTATTGAATGGAGTTTATATCATCATTATACAATCAAAGATCTGTTGAACTATTCTAAATTACCCTAAACAGGGCACTCAGTGTACATTCTATGCCATTTTCCTCAGGCAGTGTCCGTGTCCGTGTGCATGCGTGTATGCGCCTGTGTGTGTGTATGCGTGTCCATGTGCGTGTATGTGTGTGCGTGTGCTTGCACATACTCATGCTGGAGATTGAATAGGTGCTTCTCCATCACTGAACTATACACTAAATTTCCCACAGTATATCTTTAAAAGAATGTCTTGGTTTGTTGTGTATTTTGAGTCTTTCAGATTGATTTGTAAAAGCTAGATCTTATTATTCTAGGCATTTTTCCTGTATTGATTTTTCCCAAGAAAATAAATTATAACAGTAACACGTTTGCTAGAACAAATTCAAACAGCAGTGACAAATAGACCTTGACTCCCCACCCTATGGCAACCCTGATCCCTCCCCCACCCCTGCTTACCCGCTGCTGTCAGGCATCTGTGGGACAGCCCTTTCCAGTTGTCCCTGCTCTTCTACATAAACACGCTCATCCTGTGGCTCCCAAACATGCAATGTTTGGAGTAGGGTCCTCAGTGTTTGGAAGGAAACGCTTCCTCTCTTCTGACTTTTGTGACATGCAATGCCTGAGTACACCGGTGTTTTGTATGTGCGCTGTAGTTACAGTGTATCCCATGATACACGCAGTGTATGTCCACCGTCGACCTCACAGAGACATCGTGAGACATCTCATGACAATGGAATGGCATCTAAAGACAGTGTAGCGTAACTCTTCTCAAAGTGTAACATGTAAAGCCGTGCCGTGGTTTGCTTCCTATGGCTCTGATAAATCAACACGGCCAAAAGCAACTTGGGGGAAGAAAAGATTTCTTGGCTTACACGTCCTGATCACAGTCCATCACTGAGGGAAATCAGGACAGTAATTGAAACAGGGTGGAGCCTGGAGGGAGGAACTGACTTTTGCTTAGCCGTTTTCATACACACCTCAGGACCACATGACCACGAATGGCACTGGCCACAGTGGCCTGGGCCCTCCCACATCAGGAACTAATCAAGAAAACCTCCTCTCTCCAGCCCTGCCTAAGACCAATCTGATGGGGGTAGTTTTTCAATTGAAGTTCTCTCTTCCCAAATGACCCTGGCTTGCACCAAGTTGACAAATGTATATCCAATCAGGACAGCCTAAAAGTAAAAGTTCCCTTGCCAATGAGTCTGAGAAACACCTGGCAGTATATTTTCCATTTTAATATTTGTAATCCAATGTGATATATCATAAAAATCTGTTAGATCCTATTATAAAAGATTTACTCTGTCTATCCAGTGGCATTCAAAACCTTTAACACTTTGAGATGAAGCTTAGAGAACACAATTTGGGATAGACAGCATTGCACTTGGCTTGGGTGGCATGGTGAACGCACTAGTGATCCTCCCACTTTGATAGCTTTCAGACTGATAGTGCCGCCCACTGAGGTACAGAAAAAAAGCAGACAGATTTTGGATATATTAAGTTTTATCGCCTCTGGGAGGGGTGGAGTGGAAATGTTTAGGAAGCTGGGGATATTTAGGTCCGGGATTCAGGCGAGAGGTCACAGCTTGAGAACAGGGGTCAGAAAGTTTGCTTTGGATTAAAGCATGTTGTCAAAAAAAGCTGATTTTAAAATGCACATATATTATCTGGGAAGGGTGAGCACTAAATTATTAATACCTATTACATTATCATATTAGCGTCCTATCATTTGAAAATAGAGATCAGGCCTCTGTAGGAATGGAAATTAGGCCTGGCATTGTGAGTGGAGGATCAGCGAAGACAGTCTGAAGTGACTTGTCACCTCACACAATCTGAGGCCTTCTTAAAAAACACTAAAGAGCTTACCCCCTGCCCCACTGCCCCCGCATCTTATTTACGTATTTTGAGACAAGGTCTCACTCCATAGACCTGACTGGTCTTGACCTGTGGTCTTCCTGTCTCACCTGCCCTAGGGAAGAGGTGTGCACCACCCACTAATCTGGTTTTGCCCATACATTCTATTTCATGTTCTTTGATTAGGAACATAGCTCCTGCATGCTCCCAAACAACTTGAAGATAGCTTAAAAGAACAGCACGAATTTAACAAACGTTACATCACCCCTGCTCCTGAGGGCACTTTTTATTCAGTTCCCAGGTGACTGTAGATTCAGGGAACATGACTGGCAGACCATCCTCTCCCTCTTCTGCAGAAGTCTTTTGAACTGAACAGAAAGCCCAGGGAGAAGAGGACCCTAGTACACGACTCCGTCAGTCATCTGCCTTCTTGTCGGCCTGGGTGCTGCTGAAGCAAAGAATGGGCGTGGGAGGACACAACATAGACTCTTTTTTTTTTCCCTGGGGTTGCCCTGACTGCTGACCAGGTGATCTAAGAGCTAACTCACTATATACTCTGCCATGGCTCTCAAAAGGGATAATAGTACACGCTTTTCTCACCTCCCACCATCATGCAGAAGTCAGGAAGATAAATAGCTGTGTGAATCAGTGAAAAGGATAAAAGGACTCTAAATCTGAGGTATTTCCATGGCTGCATTTTAAATGGCTACCACTAGGTACCCTGAAGGTAGCAATTCTCCCAAGGGGGTTTAATCTTCTGGGCTCACCATAGGGCAGACTCCATTTAACCTGTGTGTTCCAGTTGATTGGCTTATTGTGTGTAGATTGCAGGGATTTCAAGCTTGACTCCATCTTTTTCCTTTTGATATAATTTTAATGAGATTTTCCTCATTCTATTGTTGCATGGAAGGCTACTGCTAGAATAAATATAAGGAAGTTTTTAGAAATGCAAGTAACAGGGGGTCTGGAAAGATGGAAAAATGCAGAGGGAGAGGCAGGGGATGAGGGCGAGAGGAAGGGGATGAGGGTGAGAGTAAGGGGATGAGGGTGAGAGGCAGGATATAAGGGTGAGAGGTAGGGGATGAGGGTGAGAGGAAGGGGATGAGGGTGAGAGGAAGGGGATGAGGGTGAGAGG
>JAQHUG010000147.1:3734541-3762041 GCA_028555095.1 Dicrostonyx torquatus
GAAACAAGTTACATAAATTTAAAACAAATTATACAGAGTATGTTTTTTGAACACAGTAGAATGAAATTCAGAATCAATATAAGAATTTTTAAAAGATAAAAATTATCAACTATTTAAAAATGTACAGTATTAATTATGTTCCCATCACTATGAGACTGACTTTTCCAGGTTATAGATCTGTAACTCTGCAATCACTTTGGGGTTACAAGACTGGATTTCCAGGGGTGTTGGGTCAGATCACTGCATGTGCTGGGGAGCTCAAGAGCCTTGAGTAAGAGGAGACCACTTGTTTGTTCCCTGCTGCTTAGCCCCAAAATAACCACACAGATACTGTATTAATTAAGTCACTGCTTGGCCTATTAGCTCTAGCTTCTTATTGGCAAGTTCTTACATCTTAATTTAACCCATTTCTATTAATCTATGTATTGCCATGTGGCTGTGGTTTACCGGCAAGGTTCCATCTGGTCCCTGTTCTCTTGCCTCTGCCTTCTTTCTCCCAGCATTCAGCTTAGTTTTGCCCGCCTAGCTCTGTTCTGCCCTGCTATAGGCTCAAAGCAGTTTCTTTATTCATTCACCAATCAAAACAACACATATATAGAAGAACTTCTCATATCAAGCTCCACTCTTTCTTGATGTTGTTTCAAAAGAGAGCACACATCTCTTGACCCTCAGCCCCCTCCGTATTCCTAGCGAGACTGACTCTTGAAATAATTCATTGCTTTCTCCTTTGCACTAGGTACAGAAAATGCTTGTTGGTTTTTTTTTTCCCATTTGAGTCAGGGTCTCACTATGTAGCCCAGGCTGACTCATACCTGTGCTCCTAGCCTCAAGATTTCAAGAACTGTGATTATACCATAGGACATGTGCTCAGCCAGGTCTTTACTTTAATTTTATATAAAAAGATTTAAATATTTTTTATTTATTTATGCATTTATATAGAGTATAATGTATAGAGTGTAAGAGTATAAACCACAGGTGTGCATGTGTGTGTGTGTGTGTGTGTGTGTGTGTGTGTGTGTGTGCATACGTGACTGTAGAGGCTGAAAGAGAGGATTGGGTCTCCTGAAGCTGGAGTTATATGCACTTGTGAGCTGCCTGACATGGGTGCTGAGAAATGAACTCGGATCCTTTGCTGGTTTAGATGAGAAGGTTCCCCAGAAGCTCATATGTCTGAACATTGGCCCAGCTGGTAGAACTGCGTGGAAAGGATTAGGAGGTATTGCCTTGTTGGAGGATGTGTGTAACGGGTTGGGGGCTGGCTTTGAGGTTTGAAAAAGTCCTTTCCCAGTTAGCTTTCTGTGCCTAGCTTATGGATAAGGAGGTAATCTCTCAGCCGCAGTCCTAGGGCCATGCCTGCCTGCCTGCTGCCAGGCTCCTCACCATCCTAAGCCAGGCTCCTCATGTTTCCTAAGCCTCTGTGGCTGTGAGCCCCAAATTAGACATTTCCTTGTATAAGTTGCCTTGGTCATGGTGTTTTTTCACAGCAATAGAAAAGTAACCATGTCTCCAGTCACTCTGCTATTAAAGGCCTGAATCAGTCCTGCTTTCAGACTCTCTCGAGTGTCATATAAACTAGCATAGTCACGTTAGTGATGTTCCCCATCTTCACAGGTGCTCCATGACTCTTCAAAGACAACGTGGTGGCTGCTGGAGCCTCTCTCATGTTCCTGCCCACACACTCTATTGCTGAGGTAAACCACCATGACCAAGGCAACTTAGAAACTTCATCTTGCTCGTTCATGAGGTCTCTTCCTGACTGCCAGTTGTTAGAGCTCTGTCCTATGCCCATGAATTTGTGCCCTTGGTATTCATTTCCTGACAATATTTGGACATTTGTAGACTGTGCTTTTACTTATTTATTTAAGCCAATTCCTTGTAATAAATGTGTCTGTCTCCTATCTAGTATCCATCTATGTATCTATCTATCATCTATCACTCTATTTGTCTATCATCTATCTACATCTATCATGTGTTAGTATCTCTATCTATTCATCTAATCTCTTCACTTATCTATTTATCTACCTACCTACCACCCATCCATTCATCCACATATCTAGCTTGTTGTTTATATTTCTCTGATTGAATTCTGATTATACATAATACCTTTTAAGCTTGTTATGATTAATAGATTAGAATATGAAAATTAGAAAAATCCTTGACTTTTGAAATCAGTTAAAAGTGTAATTTCCTCTGGACATTGTGGTGTAGCTGTTTTTCATTTCAACACTCAGGAGGCAGGGGCAGGTGGAGGAACTCTGTGAGTTTGAGGCCAGCCTGGTCTATATAGTGAATTTGAGGCCTACCTCATCTACATAGACGCTCCAGGCCAGCCAGGGTTACATAGTGAGACCCTGCCTCAAAAACACAAAGTGGCAGCAGTGAGAGCAAAACCCACATCCACCCCCAGTGTCATTCCCGGAGGCTCTGGCAATCTGCCGGTTCGCTATTGTCACTTTGTTTTATGTGTGTCTATATTGTAGCTTCCGTTGGCTGCAGGCTATTCTGCACAGAGAATCCTCGCAGTGCACTCAGCTGTTCCTTTATAGAGAGTAGCTCAGAGCCCTCTCAGGTCCCATGGCCACCCACATGCATGCACATGTCTCCCTGTGCCCCATTTCTGTTGTTTTTTTGGGTTTCCGCGAAGCATAAGTTAACAACAGCCAAACAGTAATGTGACTGGTTTTTCTCTTTGCTTTCCTGAATTTATTTCACTTTTAGATTGCTTTTCCTCAGCTGATGTCTCATCTTGATTGCCGTCCACCTCCTCCAGTAGGTAAACCTGGGATGAAAGAGGCAGAGTCACTGAATCTACTGACACGTGTGTGTGTGTGTGTGTGTGTGTGTGTGTGTGTGTGTGCGCGCACATACACACACTTGAGCCAGGATGGGGTGATGGTTCATCAGTAAATACTTCTCAAGTTACTGTCTACCCTTGGACATTTTCCACGGACTTAAAACTGATTTTAAACATTTTTGTCTACCTTTATCCTCATGTTTGTGAAGGACACACTCCTGAGTTCCTTATACCATCATTAGAAGGTGAATCTTGGGACATTTGCTTTTGGAAACCAGTCACTGTGCCACAAAGACCATATGGAGAGGCCATGTGCGGGCACTCTGGCCAATAGCCCCAGCTGAGATCCCAGATGACAGCCAGCTTCCACCTGCAGACGCCCAAACGAGTGCACCTTCAGACGATGCAAGCCCATCTGCTGAGTCTCCCCCAAGCTCCGGTCTTCCCAGCTGAGGTCCGCATACTGTGCAGCGTGGCCAAGCTGCCGCCCACCTGCCAATTCCGGTCAGAGTGAAGTGGCGGCTGCTTTTCAGCACCGCTCTTAAGGTGATCGGAGAAACTTAGGTGAGTACAAACATTTCCATGCAGGGATGGGCACGTGGAAACAAACAGGTTTCGCTGACATCACCCCGCAAGCAAATCGGGTTCCATCACAGTTCACTGAGACCGTTCCCAACGTGGAGTCTGCCAGTTTGCTTTGCAGTTACTTCTACTTTCAACGCTCAGTTCTTACCAAGTCTCCGCGGCTCTTCAGACCTCTGAAATGCCAAGGAAAAAAACATTTTTCATTGTTATCTCTGTTTCACTGGAAAAGAAGACATCAAATTTCAAGTCTTTTTTACTGGAAGATACCTTGTGCTAGATAAAGCTCCAGGCTTGGAAGTTTCTGAATCTGGCTTGGACAGGTGCAAGATGAGATGTTGGGCCAGCTTAATAAATTCTGTAGAGCTCAGAATTGCCAGTATCTTGACTGAACAGGTTAGAAATCCTCCCAATGCTGGTACTCCTTAAACAATCTTGTCTACCTGGACAGGATTTCACATCCTCTTCCGAAGCCGAACGTTAGCACAGCTGCTTGGCCAGTAGTCACATTTTTAAAGGTGCCTTGCCAACAAAAAATGACTGCCTGCAAATACCAAAATCATAATTTGTAGTAGGAGTATAATGTGGAACTATTAGAAACAATACAAAGACTAGGCTGCTGGATGGGGGAACAGCCGAAGGATGGTGCACCTCATCGTTCAGCACTGTGCAAAAATTAGGAAAGGCAAAGAGCTGTATTTTGAGAAGCGTCTCAGGGTAGGGAACAAAGGAGCAGCAAAGGCAGGAGGGGTCTTTGGAAAGTGGGGCGACTTTAACTCTTTGCCGGCATGCATATAATAAGGAGTCAGAAGGCAGCCCAGCCTCACGGCTCAGGTTGTCTTCTGGCCATGGCCACGTTGAGTGATCTGAAAAGAGCATTTTTGTGAAGTAAAGCTGTTTCATTTATGCCTGGCCTATAGATGGAATTCTTGCCTCTTTGTGCTCAGGAGAGCTGAAAGGACAGTGACAGGCAGGTGGGCTCGGTAAGGATGCTGGCACTAGAACTTCTGTTCTGCGTGCTGTTTTCAAGGGATTGCATCCATGAACACATGCAAGGGATTGCATCCATGAACACACGCAGGTAAACAGAACACATTGCATATACTTCCTGAAACCGAAGTGTTGTCTTATGTTCTCATTTGCCATGAGAAAAACAAAACAAATGGGATCAGCTGCCAGGGCTGAGTACATTGCCCATTGAGTACCACAGCAGGGCTGGGGGTGGTGGTGTCTCCTGGTGACCAGACCTGTCCAACAGCGCAGGTGCTGCCACCACTGATGAGAATTGCTGTCTACTTAAGAAAAATTGGGACATAGGGAAGTAGTGTAGACTATCTTTGGACAATAGAATGGAAACACATATGAACCAAATATTGAAGGAAAACATACTTCCCTGTTCCTTTGACCACCTCTTTTGTTTCTGGGTTTAAGTATGAGAGCCTTGACTTTGTTGGCTGGGAAAATACATGGCCCAGGGAAGCTTCTGCCTTGTGCTTAATTAAACCATAATATGTGGTAAAAGAAATTAAGCATCAGTGAAATTACAGCTAGCATGGACTGTGGACTGGGATGCTTTAAAATGATGGATTTGCGAGAGTATTTTATCCAGACAAGCAGAAAGTGTCCCAGCCTCTCCATCTTTAATGCTTTCTTGAAAGCACTCCCATGCAGGTTGTCTTTGGTGAAGGAATACTGACGAAGACTGTGAGCTTAATTAGGAGCTACAGAAGCAGAGCTTGTAAATGAGAGGAAGCGTGGGAACCTACTTTACAAGGGCTTCCTGGATAGCATAGCTCGGGAAAGGAAAACTTTGCCACTCTTTTTCTATTTTGTTTTTCCCTGTCAACAAATATGTGGCATTATTAATTAATACAACTATAACGATAAAAATTAGATCTAAGTTTCTTTTGACATTTATTTATATGTGCGTAGAGTGTGGCATATTTGGGTCCCGGGGATTGGACTCCGGTCATGAGACATGTAGGTGTAATCTACCTGACCTTTAATTGCATTTCTTACCACAAATTAAAAATAAAACAAAAACTGTGTATGCCACAAATCGGAACACTTAGAGCTGAAGTCCACTAGGGGGCAAGCTATCTGCACGGGGAAGTACCGATTGTAGTACGGGTGCTGGTGGTACAGGTTGGGGCGGAAAGAACTCCTTTGAATTGTTTTTCATTCCACGACAGCCTTCAGGAAGAGTAGCCCTGCCTTCCTTCTGTCTGTCTTTAGCGTTTCTTTCTTTTAAATATAAAAAATTATTTAAGGAATCGTGAAAATAGACTGGAGGAGAAGAGGAGCATTGGGAAAGAAGTCTTTTCTGGCTAGGAAGCAGAGGGAGTAGAGCTGTGTCTGCCAGTGAATATTAAATAGGCTGGCCGACCCAGAGGGGATCTCATGCGGTGCTTAAGAGCACCGGCGCCAGAGTTTAAGTCCTGCTTACGCTGGCTCTCTTTCTCTCTTGGGGGTCTTCATTTGTAATATGAGAATCTTGCCACCCACCTCACAGACAGGCCAAGAATTAAATGATATGCATGCTCTCTGGCCACATTTCATCCCTTGTCCTATAGCAGCTGCTGGTACCAAAATAATTACCCTCATTTTTTTTAATTCGAATAGCTGCATTTCTAGGCTAGATTTTTCCCCTTGCTCCCAAGATAAGAAATAGAAAAATAAATATATCTTTATGTTTTCTTCTGTTTTGAAAACATTTTGGTTTCTGAAAGAATATTATATAATTCAAAATTGAGCTAGACATTCATGGCACAGGTGGGGGTGGGGTGAAGGTGAAGAGGTGGGTTCTTGTCTCTGTTAAAGCAACGGCAGAAGACGCTGAGAAAGACCCTCACTATCAAGTCAGCGTCTGGTCCAGTAGGGAGGATGTGTGCAAAGGGCTGAAGTCAGTGTGTGTGAGTGTGTGCATGTTGCGTGCCTGTGCATGCGTGGGTGTGTGCGTGTGTATACAAGACTGTGTGTGCATGTGTGATGTATGAGTGCAGGCATGCACCTGCAGCAGTGCCCACGTGGAGTCAGAGGACAACTTCTGGGAGTCGGTTCTCTTGTACTGTGGTTCCGAGACTCTTGAACTCAGGCTGCCAGGATTATGCAGTGAGACTCTGAGCTGTCTCTCTGGCCTCCTGGGGGAGTTGGAAGAAAATCCTTGGTTTGGAAATCCTTTATTTGAACAGGTGCCTTAGAACTGTGCCTTTGAGGGTGTGCAGGGCTGTGCTGGGAAGGGCTGGAAGGAAGGGTATGACGTGTATGCATGGGCTCACATGTAAAGACATGGTTTTCTTGGGATCCCCGAGTCATTCTGTCCATGAGGATTGTGATTTCTACAGGGACACACAGATGAAGTTGGCCTGGGGTTTAGGAATGTAGCAAAGAAAACTTCAATGGTGGGCTGAGAAATGTGGCCTCTTGATGGCAAAAGGAGAGTAACTGGACGACGACTCTAAAGACAGAGATCTGGGACGGGAGGAAGAAATTTTCCTCCTTGAATTTGACAAGAATGAGAATAAAATTACTTTACTATTTTTTAGATTTTTGAGACAGGGTCTCATAGTTCAGTTTGGGCTCAAACTCAATCCTTCTTCCTGAGCCTCTGAGCATGGGATTACAGCTGAGCAACATCAGGCCTACCTTATATTTAAAGTTCATATATATTTGCTATGGCCTCAATGAATTTGTCAAAATCCATGTTGAAATGCAATTACCATTGTTTGAGGTGGACATGGAAGCCAACACATGACAGAAACCGCTGCCATTGTGCCCATTGTGAGGTGGGAGCTGTGGGTGAAACTCTTGTTCTGAGGACTCTGGCCTCGAGGACAGCAGGGTGCAGCTATTGTGGGAGTTCCACTTATCCTAGGCATTCAAACCCTTCCTTTGTCGGCTTGCTGGCCTGCCTGTCACACTGTGATGCAGCACAAGGCTGCAGTGGCCGCTGTGCCCTGGTCATGGACTTCCAGTCTCAAGAACCAAATGCAGGTTTTGTTCATTGTATCATTCAGTTTGCAGCATTCTGTCAGAATCACAGACATCAAAGTAAGACAGCACTCCCCACCCCAAAAGCCACCAGACCCCAGGATTACAGGCTGTCGTGGTCAGCTGAGCGCTTTCTTCCAGGACTCAGGGGTGTCCTCGGTGATTCTCATGTGCTTGTTGGCTGTTCTGCCGAGAATTCCTTCAGCAGGAAGCTGCCAGAGGCACTGTGCCTCACAGGTCCAGCCACAGCTGTGGAGATTTGACCATGGTACAGTGGTTCTCAGACCAACTCACCATCAATTATTTATCATCAGATCAGGTGTGATAAAATTTGAATGAAAAAACTCAAATGGAAAAACAAAAACAAACAAACAAAAAACCCCACAACCCAGAACACACGAGACCGTCCTGAAAGGCTGCACAGCAATGGGAGGAAATACGAGCAGGCCCTTCTAATGTGTGCTTCCGGCACGGATTTCAAAACCCCATTTGTGCTTATTTTACACTGTATTTTATTTATTCTGGAGACCAAGGACAATGAAATTCTTAGAAGAAACTTAAAAAACAAAATCCCACCATGGGTAGCTGGTGGATCACAGAGTTAGAAATATCAACAGAGGTAGTATGTTGATTCCTAATGATTTATTCTCTGTAGTTTTGGGGGCCTATTCTATCATCTAAACGCCAAAAAGGGAACAGAAGAACTCAGTTACAAAGAGGAAGAATTCCCACACTCATTACTTCTGCCCATGGCTTTCAGCTGTGTTTATCAGGACACCTTCGCTAGATAACTTTGGAAGCAATTACAGTAGGAAGTCAGGTAAAAATAGACATCTGGCTTTTTATTTTTGTATCAGATAGTGAAATCTTTTCTTCAAAGGTTTGACGCTTATTTATGTAATTAATTTTGAGAAAAGTTCTGTGCTTTTGAGGCAAACAATACTCCTGTCTCTATGTGTGTGCTCTTCGAGGTAAAAGACCGAACCACAGACAGATGAATTATTGTTTTATAACCCTAGTGACTATCACTCAGACAGGCTGTATTCATTCGCTAGAGATATGAGCACTGCATCGGGTTTGGCGTTGATCTGTAGGAAGGCAAAGATGGTGAACGGGCTTGTGGGAACTATTAACGGGTGACAACTTTTCTTGGAAATTAGGTGGTATTTGGAAGGGAGCATTATTGGGAACGCAGCCCTGCTCAGGCACGGCAGCGGTTATTACGCATCTGTTCCTATGTATTGTCTGACATCAGTCGCACCCGTTCGCGGGCATGCTCAGGCAGAGAGATGCAGGTGAGGGCATTTTCCAGACAGCTCCATGAAGCTCATAGCTGAGCTGATTCTTAGAGCAGTCTCTGTGGCCAGAGTTCTCTGTAAGTGCATGAGAGGATTCGTTGAGAGGGAGGAACCTGTCCTCTGGAGTTAACCTCAGCATGTGTGCCCCAGAAGACAATTCTTGTAAAGTGTGGCCTTTAATAGGGGACTGGCTGGACCCGGATAGGCTCCATGCGGCCTCTTCCACAGGCTTCACTCCAGCATTTTCTGACTGTGTCCACCACTGCTCTTCATTTCCAGGAGGTCAGATGGAGGAAGACATAAAAGTCATATTTCTTCATGGAAATTACTCAATTTTCAAATTATAGACCACAGTCTATAATTATGATGATGGTACTGATGACTGTTCTTTCTGAAAAGTTTTGGTTGATGGAAGGCCTCAGGTAAATTCATGGGCTCTGTTAACTAGAAATCTGGGAAACAATGTCTCAAATGCTCTTCTTTTACCCACCAATTGAAACTAGAAACCCCAGGACTCTGTGCTGGCTAGTTTATGTTGAGTTGACACAAGTTGGAGTCATTGGAGAGAGGAGAGGCCCTCAGTTGAGAAGATTGGGCTGTGGGCAAGACTGTAGGGCATTTTCTTAAGTAATGATTGATGTAGCCCATTGTGGGAGATCCTATCCTTGGGCAGGTTGTCCTGGGTTCTACAAGAAAGCCATGGGAAGAAAGTCAGTAAACTGCACCCGTCCATGGCCTCTGACCCTTGTATCAGCTCCTGCCTCCAGATTCCTACCATGCTTGAGTTCCTGTCCTGACTTCCTTTGATGATGAACTGTGATGTGAAAGACATAGCCAAATCCTGCCCCCCTGCCCCACAAGCTACTTTGATCATGATGTTTCACATAGCAATATGAAAAGTAACCCTAAGACAGAGTCCAAATCACCAAAAGGTGCGCGCGCGTGTGTGCGCGCGTGCACGCACACACACACACACACACACACACACAGAGTTTTTCCCCCATGTATATGAGTGTGTGCAATGCGTGTGGAGGGCAGAGGTCAGTATTGTCATCATTTATAAAGACATGGTGGGGACTGGTCCCCTCGCGGGTGGCCTGAGGCCTCAGTGGGAGACAGACAAGATACACCATGCAGAGAGAGTTTGGGTATAGAGTTTATTTAGTGGGTTATGGAGGGGAAAGGGAACGGAGGAGGAGGAGAAGTGGGGAAGAAAAGAGAGAGGCAGAAGCTGCCTCTCCAGAAGAAGTGTGGGGGGGAGAGCGAGAGCGAGAGCGAGAGCGAGAGCGAGAGCGAGAGCGAGAGCGAGAGAGAGAGAGAGAGAGAGAGAGAGAGAGAGTAGTTACCTCTTCAGAAGAGGCAGGGAAAGAGAGAGAGCAGGCAGGAGAGGAGGCAGAAGATCCAAAGGGGAGATTGGGAGTAGGCAGTGCTTGTCTCTTAAAGGGACAGGGTACCCAGGTGACAGACCAGGCCAGCAGATTACAACAAATATGAGGTGTCCTCAATTGCCCTATGCCCCATTTAATTTTTAAAAAGTTGTTCCTTGGGCAGGGATGGTGGTGGCACATGCCTTTAATCCCAGCACTCGGGAGGCTGAGGCAGGCGGATCTCTGTGAGTTTGGGACCAGTCTGGTCTACAAGAGCTAGTTCCAGGACAGGCTCCAAAGTGACAGAGAAACCTTGTCTCAAAAAACCAAAACCAAAACCAAAAAACCAAATTAAAAAAAAAAAGTTGTTCCTTGGTGCTTTCTTACATGAATATAATGGATCCTCCCCTGACTACTCCTGGACTGCCCTCCAATTTCATGTCTTCCTCTGTATTTAGTCAGTGTCATTCATGTGCACCCATATGAAAGTAAGGGGTAGGGTGCCATCCACTGGGGACACAACACAGAAGAAAACTGACTTTCTTTCCCTCTGTGGCCACTGGCTTCCAATAGTGCCGCAGCTAGGTGTGGGCCTCTTTCCCTTCATTGCTGGCTTGATTTTGTCTTTTGTCTCTCACTTAACCTGGAGCTCGTGGATTTGACTTGATGGGCAACCATCAAGGTGTGGGGACCCACACATCTTACCCTCTAGTGCTGGGGTTGCAGGTGATGTAACTGCACCTAGGGATTTTATGTGGGTGCTGAGGATCTGAACTCAGGTCTTCGTGCTTGCACTCATGGAGCCATCTCCCTCACTCTTAGAAATTAATATTTTTGTAGTAATAATAATGGTATTCTAAAGCCACGTTTGGCAACATCATTTCTCAAGCTTGGTCCTGGGAACCTCTAGATAGTCCAATACTCCTCCCTTATTTCCTACAAAAGTAGTCCATGAGGACCGGCTTGTGGGTCACAGCAGAAATGAACTCTGCCTAGTCAAGTGTGCTGTCCCTATTACCATCTCTAGTGAATCTTGCTTAGACACAGGCCCAGGCTGGCCCTTCCAATACAACAGAAACACTAAAGACCGCATTGAGCTTCCTGAGCTGAGAAAGCTTGCTGTAATGCTTTGCTGACTAGCAGGGTGCAGAGGACTCTAAGACATCTAGTTGTTGTGTTGTTTTTAGTTAAAGTACAGAGACAAATCTTGTTTGTTTCTGTGAGTTAGGTGTGCTATTGAGAGTAAGAAAGTTTCTAGACTCCAGCGGGGTTTACTTGCCCTCTTGGGTAATAGACCAATCCCTCAATGGTACTATTTGCTATAGAGAAACTAATTTCACTTCTGCCAATAAAGTTCTTAGATAAGTTTGATTTTCTCTTGATGAAAATTAATATTTACTCGGCTTGCTCCAGTTCATCTCTTTGCTAAGATACAGTGGGGCTCGCTTTCTTTAGCCCAGACAATGATTAGGCCATATTTATGTACAAAGAAGCTGGGGAATTTAGATGGGCTGTCCTTTCTTTCCATAGCACTTTGCAGGTAGGTGCGGTCTATGTGTTCTAAATACCTTGTAGTCAGCTGGGCTTTTAATATGAGATTTTATATTCATGGAATGGTGTATTGAACCAGAAAACATGAAGAAAAATAAAACTCAACACTTAAAGAGGAGAAGAAGGAAAAAACCCATTCTTCATTGTGTGTACATGTGTGTGTGTGTGTGTGTGTGTGTGTGTGTGTGTGTGTGCATCCAAGTGAATATGAAGGCCAGAGTGAGATTTGGGTGTCATTCCTCAGGAACCATCCACCTAGGGCTTTGAGACAGGCTCTCTTCCTGGGGTCTGGGACTCACCAGTTAGGCTAGGCTGACTGGCGAGCAAGCTTCAGGGATGTGTTGTCTTCTGCCTCTCCTGCACAGTCATGCCACTGGCATGCCTGGCCTGTGAACAGTGTGAGTTCTAAGGGTCCAACTCAGGTCCTCACGCTTCCCAAACACTTCCAAAGCTGGCGGGGACAGAGCTTTATCCTACATTTCTGTTTCTGTTTTCTTCTTCCAGAAGTGGAAGTTGATGCTGCCTCTGCTTCATGGAGTCTGGGGCTCCCCAAATTTTGGTTTATAGGATGAGGCTTTCATTTTGTGCTTGAACATCACCAAGATTGTGGGAGCTTTAACTTCACATGTAGGCAAAAGCCAATCATGCTGAATACATCAACAGATTTTCCTTGACTTAGTGGGCCAACAATTATTTACCAAAATCACTCCTTAAGGTATTTGGGGGTTGTTGGTAGGATTAATACCAGGCAAAATTGTGGATTCAGTGAGCTTTCTAGGGAGCTAGTGTCCCATAGAAAGCAAGCAGAGGCTAAGGAAACTAGCTCTTTAGGGAAGGAGATTGGTCAAGTACTTGCTCTCAGCATGCTCTGTGTTGCCTCTTGCTGGCTTGCTCTTTCTCATGTGGGATGCCCTTCTGTAAACTGTGGATATGTGTTGCTTTTATTGCTTGATAAAAAAAAGCTGCTTTGGACTATGGGGGGCAGAATATAGCTAGGTGGGAAATCCAAGCAGAGACACAGCGGGAAAGAAGATGGATTTGAGGGAGATGTCAGCAGCTGTCAGGGAAACAAGATGAGAGATAACAAGCCACGAGCCTCGTGGTAAGATATAGAATAGTAGAAATGGGTTAATTTAAGTTATAAGAGCTAATTAATAATAAGCCTAAGCTAATAGGCCAAACGGTTTGTCATTAATATCAAGCCTCCAAGTGGTTATTCGGGAACTGGAGTGCAGGAGAGAAACATCCAGTTACTCCTTACTCTGCTTTAGTTTTCTCCCTAATGTCCATCGCCATCCGCCATTCTCTAGGCCCACTTGAAAAAACTATTTTTTGCTAGTGTCCTCCAGGTACCTTGCTTTATGAGAACAAGGAGTATATGTTTTGGTTTTTTATACTATTACCAAGGACTAGAAGATTGCTGACTATATCTAGCATATGCTCAGTAACTGTTTGTTGAGGATAATGTCTTGCTTTGTTGGGCCCATTGGCTTAAGTGTTGTCTGTATGTACAGCAATGTCCGCCTTTCTGGGCCCATCGCTCTAAGTGTGTATATATGTACAGCAACTTGGCCAGTGTCTGGTGCACAGAAAAGATTTGTTAAGTACCCGTTTCCTTTGTGTCCTCTCAAGTCCCGCTCTTCTCCTTGTAAAAATTACCAATTTCTAGGCCTCTAGTGTTCAGGTGGCTCTTGTTAAAATCTCTTCTTGGTAAAGGATTTGATCAATGCCTTGAAGATCTAGGGTGAATTAAACCAAGGGATAGCAGAACTTCGTTGTGGAGGCTGGAAAAATGCAGGCCCATTTCCACCTTGTCTGTTGGTCAGAGAGTTTGGAGACTGACAATCATAGTTGCTCATCCCAACTCAGAGGTGACTGCTTGGTTCTTTTGAAATTAAAATAGCTCATTCTAGTAAGTCCATGCCATCCTGACTATGCAAATATTCCTCTGCTCCTTATTTTGTAACTGTGAGGTCACCTAGGGAAGGGCGGTCTTCAGAGTATGTGACCTAGAGCACCTTAGCTACCTAGACAACAGGATGCTAATGATTTGATTTCTCAAAGTGATAAAGCCATTGACTGTGTGAGTTATCCTTTTGTATCATGTTAATAAAATCTTTTGTTACCTTCTCACCCCATTAATGTTGGGTATAAAAGTTGTGGAAAAATAAATGCGGGTGAATTTCAGGATTTCAGTCACCTTCCCAATACTTTCTATAGTTTCTGTCTTGTTATTTTTTATGTGTCTTCATAGTCTTTACTTATATTTCTTTAATTCTCATGACCCTACCCTGGTAAGAGGTATTTTTGTGAAGGCCGGTCCTCGAAACTTCTTGGTTCCTCTTCTCAAGTTGTGGGATCATAACAGTAATTTTTTTTGTTTGTGTGTTTTAGTTAATACTCCGTGAAAACTCTCTTACAGAATAGCTGTCCTTCACCATTGTGACTGTCATTAATTATGAATGTTTGTGCTGTAACAGAATGTTTGTATATAAACACTTGAACTGCTGTTGGTTTAGTCTCTCGTGTTTCTAGCTATATATGGTGCCAATAGAGAACACTTGGCTTACTGCCACACTGTTCTTCTGGCTTTGGCTTTTCCATCTCAGCAAATGCCGGTAGCACTTCTCGAGCCTCTCAAATTCTCTAGGAGTGGCCCTTTCATTTATTTAGATTTCTATTTTCTGTACATATAAGACATACGCATATAGCACTTTCTTTGACTATTCATCTGACGATGTGTATCTAGGCTGATCACATATCTTGGCTATCAAACATAAATGGACAAGCCCTTCTGGTGTGCTGACTCAGCATTCCTTGGGTGTCTCTACCCAGGAGTGGCACAGCTGGATCATCTAGTGGTTCTATTCCAGGCTTTCCATGGTTGTGTACACTGAACATCCCATTAGCGGTCACAAGGCTCCCTTTTTCCTACACCTTCTCCGACATTTAGTGACGGAGCTGTTTTTGTTTGCAGAAGAAACACTTCACTCTCCATTTCCTGTCTTCTCAGGGTGCAAAGCAAGGACGACATTGTCTGCCCTCCTGAACTCAGTGCAGCGGAGACAGTAGAGGCTTAAGAACTGCACAGTGGGGTAAACACAGCCGTGGAGCCATGGGGCGTCAGAGGAGGCTGCAGCCTCGGGCCACCTTCCTCCACACAGGACTTTGGGTTCGCCATATCTTCCTTTTGGTGTCAGTTGGTTGATTTATTTATTTTTTTAAGTTTAGAAATGAGATTCGGTTTCTGGAGTCTTTCATCATTATGGAATCCATGGGTGAAGAGCGATTTCAAGCATCTGGAGAGTGGGTTCTGCTGCTTTCGGCAAACATCTGTGCCGTTGGTTTGGTCACTTGGTGTCACCTTTACCGAAGCCGTCACTGACTGTAGTGAGCATAGGAGAGATGGACAAATAAGGTCAACCTGATGAAAATGAGCACACATGGGAAGAACCGAGCCCTCAGACTCCCTTCCTGTTCAGCGGGCACTGGGCACTGGGCAGAGCTACGAGTAGTTCTGAGGGTGTAAGTTCTGGGCCGAGTCCCACACTGGGGAGGCAAAGATTTTACTAACAAGGTTTTATGGAATCTATTAGATAATTGCAAGACCCAGGATGTTTCCAACCTAATGGGACATCAGTGCAATTGAAGTCCCAAACAGCTGTCATTCATTTTGGGGTAAAACTTGTGAATTAATCCCTTTATGTGCCCACCCCCCAGCCAGTCCATTTCCTTTTAGACTGTAAGAAGTGTGCGTCAGTTAGAGGTTATACTTTTTTAACTAGTCCTTTCAGAGCTTTGTGTGGAAAAATATTCTTTTAATTCAAATTTGGTGAGAGTTGCCAGGGTAGCAAATTAAAGATTTATTATCTGGGAATTTTTGGATCACAACTTAACACAGGCCTGGTTGCTTTATTCTAAAATGTTTGGAGTTTTTCCAGCCATCAGGCTTTCTACTTGGGCCAGGTATGGGAGACATTGCCAATGCACTGATTGATTAATCAAAGCGGTGCATGTCATGGACTCTGTTCCTATGACAGAGAGTTGTACAAAGAAGATGTTGAGACAGCTTTTTGATTATATTTTTCTCACCAGATTATTGTGTGCTGGCAATATTTTCATATCATCCTAAACACATAACAGTACCCCAGTTAGACAGATAAAGCCTGGAGGATTAGTATAACTTTGAAAAGGTGTGTGTGTGTGTGCGTGTGTGTATGTCTACACTCACTCGTGTGTGTGTGTGTGCGTATGTGTGTCTACACTCACTCATATGTGTGTGTGTGTGTGCGTGTGTGTGTGTGCGTATGTGTGTCTACACTCACTCATGTGTGTGTGTGTCTACACTTACTCATGTGTGTGTGTGTGTGTGTGTGCGTATGTGTGTCTACACTTACTCATGTGTGTGTGTGTCTACACTTACTCATGTGTGTGTGTGTGTGTGTCTACACTCACTCATGTGTGTGTGTGTGCGTGTGTGTGTCTACACTCACTCATGTGTGTGTGTCTACACTTACTCATGTGTGTGTGTGTGTGTGCGTATGTGTGTCTACACTTACTCATGTGTGTGTGTGTGTGTCTACACTCACTCATGTGTGTATGTGCATGCAGAAGCTAAAAGTCTTGATTGTTGTTCCTCAGAAGCTATGCCTTATTTATTTTTTCTGAGACAGGGTCTCTCTAGGTTTGAAACTTACTGCTTCTGCTTGACCCTCTTAGCTGCAGATCTCAGGAGAACTAGCTGTATCTGCCTCCCCGGTGTGGGCATTACAAGTGCATGTCACCTGCCCAGCTTTTAGAACATATTAACACAGTTTGACTAATTCTTTGAGAGTTTCACACTGTATTTTGACCATAGTCATTCCACTTCCCCCTCCTTCCCAGTCCTCCTCTTTGTATCCTCTTTCTTTCTAAATAACCCACTGAGCCCAATTTGTGCTGTTGGCATACTCTTTCTGGACATCCCCTGGAGCATGGTAAAGTGAGGGCCACAGCATTGAAGAAAACTGTGTGTCTTTCTCCTAGAAGACACAAACTCTCAACAGATCCCCAAGTGGAAGGGGAGTTGTGAACCCCTTCTCTGTCTGTGCTGGGATGTTGACTGCATGTCCAGCTTGTTATGTGGGTTCTGGGGATTGAACTCAGGTCCTCATGCCTTCTCAGAAGCATGTTGCTGGCTGCTCTATCTCCCCAGTTCCTTGTGAGGGCGTGAACTCTTCAAACCATCCCATGACCAAGGTCACCAACCAAACAAAAAAGAAGGGTCTTGGTAATAGAACCTTGGAGTTATTCAACCCAGATCAAATGCAGGAACATGAACAAGTATTTCAAACTTCAGAAACTTCAGGACAAATGCAATGTTACTCATCTAAACTCCCTTAAGGCCTACGAATGGATGCACTTTTTCTTGGTTTTGAAATTAATTTCAAGTCCGGGGAGTGGAATACATAATGTCTGTAATAATTTCAGAGTGAATCCCAGGGAAATTAAACATTAAATCTGGCTGAGATTTCACATTATAGGAATTACTGAATGTGTGCCATTAGCAAACATCACTCGGCAACCTACTGTATCCGAAGCTGCGAGGTTTAAACAAATACTCCAGCGTAACATTTCACTTATTAGGAGGCGTGACCAAACAATCAAATTACCAAGAATACAATGAGAGTTCTAAACAGCCTGGCGTGGTAAATAACACTCCTCTCACCCTGCACCAGGCCTTGCTCTCTCTTGGGTACCTCTGAACCAAGGCCATGGGAAATGTATATAACGGACGTTTAAGGCCCTCATCCAGTAGAAATAAAGATCACAAAGTTTAGCTAGCCTTCCCACTCTCTCCCATTGGTATTACTTTATTTTGGGAGGCACTCTTAGACAGCTCTCCATTCTCCCTATTTGTCTTTTCTTATGCATGATTTAATTTTCCTTGAAAGCCTCACTACAGACTGGAAATGAAGCACCTTGCATCTTGCTGGTTGGGCAAATATCTGCTTTCCGACGGGTTTCTGAAGAGCTTATATGTCTAATAGCTTTTGGTGTGCAGACTCCATACCTCAGCTCCCATGTTTGAACACACACACCTTTATACAGTGGCCAGGGACCCAACTACTCTGCCCATGTCATCCTCCTGCCTGGGGCGTCTTTGGCAAAAGTCACAGGCCAAGTGAACTCTAGCTACTACTTCATTCCACTGGGTTCCATGCCATGGATGTGACCAGAAGGAGGCTTGAGTTCACTCACTGTGGCCAGCCTGCTGGGTCCCTTGATTTGCTCTCCTCCATCTTTCCTGCTTTGCCTTCTGTTCTTGGACCTCATCATATAGCTCAGCTAGTCTTGAACTGATGGGCTTCCTGCTTCTGCCTCGGAAATGCTGCGATCCCAAGCGTAGGCTTCCACACCCGGCTGATGACTTTGGTTTCAGCAGACCATCCTGTTCTCAGAGAGCTAGCTCAATGAACGGGGTAGATGTACACGGTAACAACCATGACAGCAGCTCACCAGGCTCAAGGGGCACTCGCTCATGTCACCGGGCACAGCTGTCTCCATGCAGCCTAGGCCCCAGAGTGCTCTTTCCCGAGGCAGCTGGTCGGGGGACCAGGTCACTAGTATGGTGTGCATGGACTACCTAGTCTGCTGGTGTCCACAGAACAAAAGCCTGAAGCATGACATATGGCTCAGTGGTAGAGAGGTTTGATCCTTAGTACCTCAGTAAACAAATAACTAAATAAAATACAATAAATTAAAATAATGAATAATGACCGGCACCTAAAATCCAAAATAAAATTTGAAAAGGCTAAGCATGCTGTCTTGTGCTTGCCTTCCGTGCACTCAAGAGCTGGAGGCAGGAGGATGTCTCAGTTACATAGTGAAGTCAAGGCTTGGCCTGTATGAGATGAGGTCTAAACGAGATGAACAAGAAGGCTAAGCCACTGAAAGCGTACAATGCCTACCTAAACTATGGAAGGTGATGAGTGATTTCTGACCAAAACTCTCTGAGCTGTGTGTGTGGCAAGCCGCCTTCACAAAGCTGAATGTGGGCGTCGGTGGGCAGACCCATGGTGAACATCTGGGCTGTGTGTCTGAGTTGTGCAGCTGGCGCTTGTGAGCTTGGTTTCCAGCTGTTCCCTCTGGGCCTGTTGCTCTCTTTGTGCAGTCTGGAAGGGACCCCAACTCCAGACAAAGTCCCAGAGTCTTTCTACTCACAGGTAGACTGCAGCTTGCAGTCTGACAGGGAAATAAGGGTCCGGTGCACAGTGCAAAGCCTCGCTATACTTTTCCATCTATGACAATGTGGAGATGGAAGCTTTTTTAAACTAAGCCGAAAACACCCAGGAGCTGAATCCAACAGACATAAAACAAAAATCCCAATTTAAAAAGTGCAAGGGAATACCACTTTGCTGCCATTCTAGACATAGCTTTAAGAATTGTATTTTCTGCTTTTCCAAGACCTCCCCGCCCAGAACCTTAATCCCCTGAGAGTCATAGAGGCAGGAAAAGGCCCTTGCCCCAGCTTGCACCCCCACTCTCCCTCACCACAGGGGAGACAGGCTGTCCACCCACCCAGCAGCAGCAGTGGGGCTGGGCTTCTCAAGAGGCTGCAGTGTTTTCTCAGCTGCTGTCTTTTGCTCCCCTCTCTAGCTAGAGGAGGTGTGTGAAATGCTGGGAAAGGGCTCCAGGAAAAGAAGCTATCTGGACTGTCAGAAGAAGGAAATTAGTGGGAAATAGGGACATCACGGAGATTAAATCCTCTGGTGTTCTTTCCCTTTTGGAGGGGGGGAGGCGAGCACATGGCTAGCTCGCAGAGAGGCTGGCTGACGTTGATGCACTGCAGGCTCATATCTGTCCCAGTTGCTGCTCACTTGTAAGGAAATTCTTTGTGTCTGGATATACTAACAGCTTGGCTGACGTTGTCTAGGGCAGAAATCCTGACTCACTGGAAAGGCTAATCAGCAGAAGAGGAGGGGCCCAAAGCTTCCAGAATGTGGTGTGTGTGTGTGTGTGTGTGTGTGTGTGTGCGCGCGTGCGCACGCGTGCGCGTGCATACTTGCTATGTGAGTGCATGAGTATGTGCACACATGTGCATTCATCTGATACATGGGTGCATGTGTGTGTGTGTAGTTGATGTGTGTGCGCACATGTGTGGAAGCCAGAGGTCCACATGAAGTGTCTTCCTTAACCATTTTTCCATCTATTTTTTTTTTTTTTTGGGTTGTGACCCTTTGAGCCCAGAGCCCCTCAATTCAGCCAGGCTGGCTGCCCAATTAATGCCAAGGACCCTCTTGTCTCTGGCTCCCCACTGTTAATATTGCAGACATGCTGTTGTTCCTTACTTTTGCAGAGGGTGCTGGGATTGGCGCTCAGGCCCTCGTGTTTTTATGGTAGGCATCTCTGCAGCCCCAGGATGATTTTAAGGAGCTTTTAACCAGATAGAGAGGACCATAGTTTGAGTCACTGTAAATATTCCTTAAATATCATCAGCACTTTTCTTCAGAGACTTCCCTAGGAGGGCGGCTTGTTCAGAAACTCTTCGTATGTGACCTTTTTTTGGGACATAACGAATCTGAATGGTCAACATTTGTGTGTGCTCCTCACTGCCCTGTAATGGGCCCTGTTAAAGCGAGCTCTGTTTCCAGGTCTGGTTAATATTCACTCAAATTTTCCATAATGAGGAGAAAGAGCTACGGCTTTTCAGGATGAATCCACCTTGCACCAGGTCGCAGTATTCCCCATAAGGGCAAATGAAGGCAAAGGCTTTGTTTGGACCCAAAGCGAAGTGTAAGCTTTGGCCATTTGTCCTGTTCTGTTTCTTGTCGGGCTTAGTCTAAATCCCAAGAGGTATAATTAACTTGGCCCCTTGCCATTTATATATTTAATTGGGCCAAGTGACATTAGGGTCTGAGTAGCTCTTTTGTGGAAATGAGTAAAAACAAGCAACTTTTCAGTGCAGCTACCCAGCGCCACCAACTAACGAGCCCCCTTTATTTGCAGGATGTATTCATCGCAAGAATGCCCAAGTTCCGATGTGGAACAAGGTAAAAGGCATACATGGTATTCGCTGCAGAGGCTTTTCCAGGCTCAGAAGAGCAGCCAGCAGGTACTGATTAAGCTTCATGTGGACACTGGCAATTTTGAATCATTCCCTAGATTATTAGTTTTCAAATGCTTTTGGTTCACAGAACATTCTGCGTATGAAGAATATTAGCTATTAAACACATACACCCCCCCCACACACATACACACGCATGCACGCATGCACACACACCTGACAGTTCACTTGCTCACTGATGCCAACTGTCCTACCTAAATCTCAATCTCTTGTGAACTGGTGAGCTCACTAGACATGCTTCCCTCTCAGTTCTCCGTCCAGACAGCTGATGAAATGACGTCAGCACACCCCTCTTGATAGTATGGACAGGCCACCAGCCTCCTCCATCCACACAGAGCCGCAGAGCTGATGAAAAGAACGCTGAGTAACAGAAGCAGTGGTCATCTTCATTCAGGCTGAGGTCTTCTGTGGCCTAGAAGTCTTTTAGCTCTCCCTTCCTCACTTCCCCCATGGTAAGGAAAACCCTCCCAGGCCCTAGGTAATGGTGGGTGGCCAGCAGAAAATGGAAAAGGCCTGGATCCCTGAATGAGCATCTAGAAGCCAACAAACTACCAACACATTCTCATTGGCTCATCAGATGAGTGAGTAATCAGTGCCCCTTGGTCAAGCCTTTAAAATGTGGGTGCTTTTTACCTTGATATCTAACAAGAATGTAATATTCAATATTATGATGGCTGTTTCATACCAACTGTGTTAACAGTTCACTTGTGAACCAAATATTTTATTCTGGACATTTATAGCACAAATGGTGCAGAACCTTCTAGAAGGCTAGTGAGACCTCTAGGTCTTGATTCAAGAGTAAAGATATTCTTTTTTTTCTTTTCTTTCCTTCCTTCCTTCCTTTCTCATCTGTGCTTCTTGGCTTTACCCTCGACTTTGCGTGTTGGCTTCAGTTCGCTGTGAGATGTCTTATAAGAATGTTCAGTTAGTATTATTATTCAAAGTGCCCAAAGGCTCATCTGTTAAAAACTGGACTGTCAGCTGATGTATGTACTTTTGGGAAATGATTGGATCAAGAGGGCTCTGAACTTCTCAGTGGGTTAATTCATGGCTGAATATAGTTCGGCATCATTACCAGGAGATGGGGCCTGATGGAAATGGGTCTCTCACTGTCTGACTATATTTCATGGAATGCTGTGTCTTGCCTCTGGCCATTGTATTCTTTAAAAAATTAGCTTATTATTCTTTGACCGTTTCATACACATATATAATGTAATTTGGTCATTTTTACCCCGTTACAGCCTCTCACCCATCCTAGTCTTATTGAACCCTTTCTTCATCCTAACAAGTCCTTTTCTGTTTTCATGACATTTTAATGACTCAGTGAGTTTAATTATGGTCACTTGCATGAGCACATGTGGAGTTACTTTCTGGAACATGGACACCTACCAATGGCTATACCTCTGAAGAAAGTGACTCCCCCTTCCCTAGAAATCATTAACTTGCCAGTAGCTGCACAGGAAGTGTGGGACCTCCCCACTCAAGATAGAAGTTGACAGGCCCCATCTTGTGCAAGCCACCTGCAAGCTGCATTTGAGCTCCTGAGTGCAACAGCTAAGGCCGGAAAACGGCACTGTGCAGCCCTCCTCCCCACCCTCTGGTCTTCCCTGGTCTCTGGGTTCTTGCTGTGGATTCTGGCTGCCACGAGGAGAGTGGCATCGCTTTCCCACTGCCTTCCTGCCAGGCACACAGGACTGGAGCAAACCCTCTAAAACCACGAGGAAAACCCATGTGTCCTCCTTCACGTTGTCAGGATAACGAAGTACAACAGCTCACTCCTTCGGAGGGGAATCTGTGACGTAATGCCCGAGCACAGTCACACATTTCCTCTGGGCTTATCTTAGAAGCAGTACTGGGAGTGCTCGTGCTGAGTACTCATGATGGCTGAGTTGCAAACAAGGTAGCAGATTCAAGACGCGTGCTTTTGCCTTTGTTTTGTGAAGGAGCACAGCATATTCCGGTTACTTGGATTCGTTTCTGTCTTTGAGGATATCACCAGTGGAAGTGCAACTCAGAGTCCTAATATCACAGAGGTTTGCATGAGGCCCATCTTAATTTAGGTAGGAGACAATAAAAATAATAGCTAATGTGAGTCACGTGGATTATGAATAGAAATCCATGTGTGGTCACTGATGTGCCTTCGACAATAACTCTAATGTTCAGAAGCACAGATGTTAAACTGCCCTGTCTCACCAGATGTGCTCACACTGGGCCTGTCAAAATGGAGCAATATGTAGTCAGAAACACGTTGCCCGCTCTGGGAACAGAGAGCTGCTTATTCTTGTCATCTGCCTTCCGCCAACATCAAGGCAGAACTCTTAATGTGTGTTTGCTTTAAATTGAGTGACATGCAGCCTTCACTCCCATCAGCACTTCCTCTCACCTGTGGAGATAAACTGCGCCATTTTACTCCAAACCCATATGGTTGCCACCCCTGCCTGGCCTGGCCTGGTGCAGTGTCTGTGGACCGTGGGGTCGCCGCCGTGTCCTGAGAGTGCTGCACACAGAGGCGAATACACTGCCTTTTCCATTCGCTCCTTCCTCTGCAGCCTCTTCTAACACCACCTTAAAATAAACACCAATTCATCGACAAGTATCTTCCAGCAGGTTTGCTCTTCAATATTATCGAGCCAGCCAAGAGAAGAGAGCACATTCACTTTAACATGAAAAACGCCTTTTACAGAAAGTCACTCTGACTTAACATGCAAGGTATTTGTTTTTGTCTTTTGGTTTATGAGTAATTATAATTCTTGGGATGGATATTTTTTAATAGAAAAATAGGACTAGATTCCCTTTCAAGAAACATGAAAGGAAGCAGAACGATTAGTTAGTTAGCTGATCACTAAATGTTTGTAGAGTACACAGAAAGACGACTAGATGAGGGAAAGGTGCTGAGTCTCTGGGAGAGCCAGGTGTGTGCCGACCCAGGACTTAGCACATAGTCAGACAACTGCTCTTAAGTGGGTTAAGAGTGAGAAATGGGAGATGCAGGCCCCAATTGTTCCATTTGGTGTTCCATCCTCGGGTCATGAGACCCTAGACACCCAGGCAGCCATCATGTAACAGAGTATTTACGGAAAGGATTTATTTTAGTTCGTGTGTATCAGGTGCTTTCCCTATTGGATGTCTGTGTATCACAGGCATGTCTGATGCCCTTGAGGGCTAGAAGAGGGTGCCAGAGCCTCTGAATCAGGGTTACAGGCAGTTGTGAGACACAGAGTGGGTGCTGAGAACTGAGCCTATGTCCTCTGGAAGAGTAATACTCTTAACCTCTTAGTCACTGAACCATGTCTTCAGCCCCCTAACAGAGCATTTGTAAAAGTCTCCAGAGTTGTAAGACAAGTTTAAGATGTGGACTGAGTTGGCTTTTAAGCATGAGAGAGTCTCAAGTGTGGATAAAGATGGGTC
The DNA here is from genome assembly GCA_028555095.1 of Dicrostonyx torquatus. Taxonomy (NCBI): domain Eukaryota; kingdom Metazoa; phylum Chordata; class Mammalia; order Rodentia; family Cricetidae; genus Dicrostonyx; species Dicrostonyx torquatus. Next base: position 3,758,638 of record JAQHUG010000147.1, read on the forward strand.
TTCCCTGGGTTTGGTGGATTACAGTACAGGGGTAGAGCAAAGGGGCTCAGACAGGAAGCTTGAGGATATTTCATGCGAGGAAGCTTGCTGGGGCTTGCTGCAGCCGACGTTCTTTTCCCCCGTTGGCTGAAAGAAAATGAAACAAGAAGCAAGCGAAAAGAGAGGAGAATGGCTGTGACTCTGTTTCCCACTTTGCCACACAGATGGTGATTATTTGAGTGTGAAAAGTGGGTTGTAAAATGACTGTCTTCAAAAATGTCAAGAGTGAATGTCCTTTTGTAGGCAAACCCTGGCTTGAGAGAGTTCCAGTAGCTTGTCCAGGACCCTTCATTCCGTGTAAACTGAGCTTGGAGGCAAAGCCGACTGTGACAGCTTCAAGATGCGTGTGGCTGGGTCGTGAGTGGAAGCTGGGATTGGGACTGGGTTTTGAGGCATAAAGGCTCTGTGAGCGTATTTTGTGGAAGGCACCCAGGACAGGCAACTGCAGCCAGGCAGTTGAATAGCCACAGCTTGCCACGCTGGTGACTCCTTCTGGGTGAGCTGGAAGACGTAGGAGATTCGTAAGAAAAACAGATTCTTCCAAAAGAGATGCGCGGTTTGTTCATGAGATGTGTGTTTCACAAATGACTCAGAAGAGGCACGCCATGCCTTTAGACCAAAAAGGGCGGTGGCCACACAAAGAACTCGATTTACACTTGAGTACTGTGCGGACTGTGAGGAGACCCCTGACCTAGAGTGCATGAAAACAGACAGCACATGTTTGCATCATCAGTGCCACAGCACTGAATTAAAAGTCTAGAAGCGGAAAATGAAATTTCTTCCAGGCTTTGGAAGTGACGGAGAAGGTTAGAGAAATCAGAACTGCATAATAGTGCACTTTTTGTTGACACCCCAGGAGAGCTGACATACATTAAGCCATCCTTATGGCCTTTGGGGTTATGAACAGGCATCTTTTGCTTGCCTATTGGCTAGGCTAAGGGGATGATATAGGGCTGCTGGGGCCAGTGGGGGGGGGAAAAGACCAGGAGAAACCTTGAAAGTCATGGAGTCAATCTTGATTTTCTTCTCACAGAGGGTCTGACTGTCCAGAACATTGGATAATTCATGGGACCGACTAAATAGACACTCAATAAAATTCAGGGTGCGAGATAAGGTGGATGATGCAAAGACTTCTGGGATTGTTCCATTATTGCTTCCTCAGGATACCCTTTCTCGCTCTATTACAAGATCTAAGACTGCATGTCAGACAGAAGGTGGAGACCAGCTCCAGGCTACAGGAGCTCGTGTGTGTGGTCAGCTGAGTATCTGTGGCGAGTGGCTGGGTCCTAACTCTTACCAAGGACTTAGTAGGAAAACTATGGTCAAACAACCAGTGCAGAAGGGTTGGGAAGGCACGCACAGATTTTGGTCCTCATGGCAGCCACACATCTTTGGGCACAGCCTTACTACCAGGGCCACCTCTCCATCACTGCCCAGCTAGGTCACCCAGTGCAGCAGGCAGCAAGGAGTAGGGCCAGTTCTCCTGCTCCTAGGCCCTGGGTCGGGTTTCTCATAGTCACACTACCAGAGCCAGGTACTGTTTTACCCAGGCGAGGTATATAGTCCACTTTCCCAACTGCTGCAGTTGGCGAGGGTGTGAGGGGGCGGTTAGAACATATGGTGGCATGGACGAGGGAAAAGGCAGGTGCCGCTCTCCTGTTCTCACATCTACAGGACTGGTTCATCAGCTTTACTGACAACAGGGTCAGCTCCAGTGAGTCTCCCAGGTGAGCTGCACGTCCGGCTCTCCTGCCTGCTGCAGCCTGTGAGGGGCAGGACCAGCTCTCCACCCTCCTGACCCTGAGGCCAGCTCTCCTGCACACAGTTGGAGGCAAGAGGCGTGGGGAGTGTCTTTCCCTCAACTTTGTCACCACATAGCTGACAAGGGATGTCAGCTCTCCTGCCCTCACCCTCTGTCCGGCTCACCAGTGCCCCTGCCACAGGGTCAGCTCTGCTGTGCTTCCAGGGCGAAGTGCCTTGCCAATCTCTCACTCTCCTGATCCCAGAGCCAGCTTTCCCACCCACCCACCTGGAGATGCTAAGCGACCTGTAGTTGATTGTGCCCAGGGCCCCAGACCGAGAGGCCTGGGAGGGGTGAGGGTGGGGAGAGCTGTCTTTGTCATCCACCCAGTCAGGTCTGGAAGTCTGTATCTGTAATTTTTATGTTGGGGATCCAGGCTTGAAATTCATTACCTGAACTGGCTTTATGTTGTTGTAGGCTGGGAACAAGGGTGATTCTCTCTGTGGGGCATATGCCATTATAAGTATGGTGTGTGTGTGGTCTGTGAGTTCACAGCAGAATTCTGGGCAGACACTAGGTTCACAAGCACTTAAGAACCCCTGAGGTCTCCTCAGTCACACTACAGAAGGGAGTCTGAGGGCCGTTTTATGGGTAGGGAAATAAGAGGAAGTGGGGAGAGAGAGTTTCAGACTACGTGAGTCACTCAGGGTGGTAATTGTCTCCAAATTTGCTGCCCTTGATTTTTTTTTTAAAAACATGAATTCTGTTTATTACACATCAAAAGAAATCATTCATTTTGGTCATCTACCTGTAAATCTTTCAAGGGTGAAGCCTTGTAGGAAAATATGCTTTAAAGACTGTGCTTCTCAGTGTCACTTCGGTACATGGTCTTTACCCGTGGCTCTCCAGTGGGTGGACACCTCATCCAGCTTGTCTTGCCATGCTTTGCTGCTATTGTTGCCAGCCATCAGCAGTTCGTCCATTGCAATTGTGCTGCGAAGCCCCTGCCAGCAGCGCTGGGGATGTGCACACCGACAATGAAGGTGATGGTTCTTCTCTTCTTGATTTGTTCAGCCCATTAAAGTTTGTGTGAAAACAAACAGCACACTAATGCTGGGCCAAAATAAAACAACAAAAATAAGCAAGGAAGGCAAAGACTCAGAGAGATAAAGATAGGTGCACTAATGAGTCCCCAACTGGTTAAAAGCAAACACATTTCTATTCCAAGAAATGTGTAAGTAACATTTGTTGTCACTAAAACTCTTTGAGTTTAGCAAAAATAAAGAGTTGCCCTCAAATTTATTATGGAAAGCCAGAAGCACCACGGCTAATTATTTCCCAGGCGCCTCTTGCCTGAATATAAAAATGGAGCTAATTCGCAGGCAAGTGCACCAGGACAGCTTTGCACTTGATTCCTGGCAGCTTCAAGATGTAATACACATGTAGTTGCTCGAGCTATGGGTAAACTCCATATGGGTTTGGGTATTAGTCTTACTTATGTAAACTTGCATAAAATATTTGTGTCAGCTAGCTTTGGCTGGGTAACAAAACCACCGTAAACTCCAGTGACTTAAGAAACCACAGTATAATCTGTCACCATCTGAAGGGGTAACACTTCGGCTGG
>JAQHUG010000147.1:3792929-3809157 GCA_028555095.1 Dicrostonyx torquatus
TCAAAATGAAATAGCAATTTACATAAATATAAAAGATAGTAGATCTGGCAAGTTTAAAGTAAAAAATATACTTATGAAACAGTAGGAAATAAAAATGATATTCTTTTAAATCTTTCTTTAGTCCAGTCAGAAAATTTTCCTTTGCAATTGTTCTGAATACTCTCAAAGGGTAGAATTCAGGTCACAGTGAGAAATAGTTTAGCTCAATATAGAAACCACCATACCCTAAGTAGTTTACAGCACAGAATGCAGCCATTAGCTTTGCTTTCTTTGGAGACAGGGTGTATTAATTACTTTTTTCATTGATTTGTTAAAACACCCAATGAAAGCAACCGAAGGCAGGTGGGGTTTACCTTGGCTCGCTGTTTAGGGGCATAGTCTCCCATGGTGGGCAGGCATGGTAGCAGCAGCTGGAGGACTGGTCACAGGACTCCGGCAATCAGGGAGTGGGCGGCACTCAGCTCGCTTCCTCCCTTCTTCCCTTTCTTCCCAATTAGGATGGTGCGCATGAGATGGCGCTGGCTTCATTTGTAGTGAGTTTTCTCTTTCCGGTCGTCTGGAAATGTTCTCCCAGACACGCCTAGAGGTGTGTCTCCTAGGTGGTTGCAGGTCTCCTTAAACTGGTATTAATTAATGAAGATTGATCATCATAAAGGTCTCACCATACAGTGCAGGTGGCTTCAAATTCAAGATCCTTTTCCCTCAACTTCCCAAGGGCTAGGGTTATGGGTATATGCTCCCATACCTGCAGGGCCTCCTCTACAAGTCATAGCCCATGCATGTTGGGCATCCCCCTGTTGTTGTCCCTGTACGTGGTTGCTCAGTTGCCCAGTCTTCTTTCTTTTGTGTTGTTTCCTTATCAATTCACTGTGCCGAGGTAGTCAGTAGAGGAGAAAAGGGCCATGAACAGAGCTCCATGCTCAGGCTGGAAAGTGTGGTACAAAATGGCCAGCATCTATTCATAAAACTCAGACTGAACTGCAATGGATGCTGGGAAATGCAGTTTGCCAGTGTGGCTGCACACAGAGAAGGGAGGATTTGGACGCACTGTGCAGTCTGCGCCAGTGACAGGAGGGCGGAAGTAAAACAGCGGTGTTTCTACTTTATTTATTTAGTATTTTCGCAACGTCCTCCTCACTTCTTTCCCCCCCCCCAGGGGAAGGTAATCTCCGTTATAAACTGCTGCCTGAGATAAGGCCAGGTTATAACGGGAGGCTAGAAGGCCAAAGGGACACAGAGTTCAGACGTTTGATTCAGCAGGACCTGATGGCTTGCCCTGTAGGATGCTGAATGAATCTTCAACTCTCGTTTTGGGTCTATTAGTGTTTCTCCAAATCACAGAGAACTGGGAACACTCCTAAGGATAGCACCAGGATAACGGAGGTATCCATTGTTGAAAGACAGGACAGTTCTGGGAATTTTGGACCTGTGGGCTTAACATAGATACCTGGGAATATCTTGGAACAAATTAATTAACTGGATAACATCCAAAAGGATATAAATTTTTATTGGTGACCAGTCACGTTCATAAACAGATGATAGTGCCAAGTCAATTTAATGTCCTCCCATGACCCTTACAGGCCATGTGGGCCATTAGGAAGAACCAATGTGATCTATCTTAATTTTAGTGATGATTTGGATATTTCAAGCAACAACTTAGTTTGGACACAGTGGTTTGGACATACACCATAAGGGGCGTTATCAATGGCTGTCATCATCCAGAGGGAAGGCACATGACAGTGTCCAGTGGTATTGGGGTCAGGTTGGAGCTTGCTCAATACTTATACTGATGGCCTGAATGAAGGGATTAAGGCTGAGTTCATAAAGTTTGAACTGGCACTGAATGATCCAAGGTCCCTACTGATTTATGAGACAAAAAATAAAATTCAAAATGGCCTTAGCTCGTTGAGAAAATGGCTCCACAAAACTGGAATAAAATTCCAATGAGGGTAAGTGTAAAGTGGTCCAAGTGCTCCTGTATCCCCAGAACAGAGCCATGGGGGGTACCCCAGAACAGAGCCATGGGGGTACCCCCAGAACAGAGCCATGGGGGGTACCCCAGAACAGAGCCATGGGGGGGTACCCCAGAACAGAGCCATGGGGGGTACCCCAGAACAGAGCCATGGNGAACAGAGCCATGGGGGGTACCCCAGAACAGAGCCATGGGGGGGTACCCCAGAACAGAGCCATGGGGGGTACCCCAGAACAGAGCCATGGGGGGGGACCCCAGAACAGAGCCATGAGGGGTACCCCAGAACAGAGCCATGAGGGGTACCCCAGAACAGAGCCATGGGGGGTACCCCAGAACAGAGCCATGGGGGTACCCCCAGAACAGAGCCATGGGGGTGTGTGGTCAGTCTCTTCAGTGCCTTCCTATGCTGTCTTGTAAGAGCCAGTGGGATAACGGGTGGGAGCGTCTCCTAGGCAACATAGGGCCATATAAAGGATGGAGGTTTGTACCTACATGGGAAAGGTATTATTAAATGTGAGGAATATATCCTTTGAGAAAACATTCAAGGAAGTGGAGCTGTTTAATCAAGAGAAGAAATAATCAGAAATGACCCCGTGAGTGTACCATTTTTTAGTACAGTTCTGATGAGAGGGACAATTTTTCTTCTATTTGTGTAAAGGAAGAACTTTGGCTCCAACGATACAAGATGGCTTCCAGTTGGATGTGAGGGAGAACTTACCTTTCTTTGTGGCTGTTGTGCTTGTTCAATGTTAGACTTTCAGTCCTCTGCAGCCCCCTAAAGGTAGGATTTCTTCAGGTCTCTAACACTAAGAAGAAAAACTGCCATATAGTACATCAATATTAATTCAGAACTTGGGGGGGATATCATTCTGAAAGATCTTAAAGATTGGAGGGACTGGACTTACAAGATGGCTCACTAGGTGAAAGAGATTGTTGCAAAGCCTGTAGACCTGAATTTGATCCCTGAGACCTAACCTCTACACACATGCCACAGCAAACAGGAGTCCAGCCCCCAAATACATAAATAAATAAAGTTTTAAAAATTAAAAATGAAATGATTTCTTTTAGGATACCAAATGATTTTATCAGCATTGATTTTGTGATTATTTATTATAAATATATGCTGCTGCACATGAGGTATGAATATTTGATGATATATTCTCACTATAGTATATACTCTTAGCTTTGGATCAGTAACACTCATGGACAGAACTATGACTGAGGGAGGGTCTAGGTGGGGAAATATGGAGATAAGATATTACTGCTTTCAGGCCTTTTACCTCCTACCGTACCATGGAACCCTCCCACAGAACAAAGATAAGAAAGGGGGTGCTGCTTTCATCTCTGCTAAAACCAAATCCAAATCAGCGTTTTAGGCCTCAGTTATTTGTTGTTACACATGGTTTTCTAGAGCCTGTTATCCAGGCCATAAAAGCAAGAGCCAGTGGCTCAGAACTGAGCTATGTCCTATGTGAATTCACCATAAGCCTCAGGACAGTGTGGGTTGGGCTAAGCAGGCCCTAGTGATCATTACTGTGGGGTTTTTCCTGGCAGAATTAGCTGGATTCTAGACCATTCTGCCTCTCACTGAAGCTTTTGTTTATTGATTATTGATTAGGGCACTTCCTTTACGTAACAAGAAGCATTTAAAGCTTCAGTGCAGCCACAAGTTTCCCTCATGAGAATTCTTGAATTACACCCAACGGGAGTATTCTTCTGGGCAGTCAGTCCAGATGGGTACCTTAAAGTGTTCCTGGTTGTGGGCAGTAGCATCTTTCTCTAGTTTTCTGGCAGGGAACTTGAACTGAATGTACATCGAGTTATATATTAAAATTGGGAACTTAAAACCTCGTGGGGGTGGTGGTCAATGAATCATCTGTAGCCAAAATGCATTTTCCTGGGTCTGTAGGCATAGCCATTGGTTAATGCAAACTCCTGTGGGATTCTGGGAGAGTATCAACTGATGAGAGGTGTATTGTCCAATCAAGATGGATGGTATAGTGGTGGCATCGGTGGTAGAGGAATCTGCTCCTAAGGCTTCAAACATGGGAGTCAGCTGAGGCACTAATCCCTTAGAAGGCCCATGGGTGGTGCAGAATGTCAGCCAACACGCAAAAGAGGAGGCAAGCCCTAAGACGATGGATCCTGGCAAAAAGTTTGCCAGTTGCAAGTTCTGTATGTATGTATGTATGTATGTGTATATATATATATACAGATATATATGATATATATCAAATTATTTTAGAAAAATAAGATGTATATATCTTATTTTTTTAAAATAATTTGATTAGATTTATAACTCACTGAGTTGGTAGGGAAGTTAATTATTTAAGGACTCCTTTTCCTCTAGGGTCTTGAGAAGATTCTAGAATATTGACACATTTCGATACATGAAAAAAACTGATGGATGTTGGTCAAAATCCTTCCTGGGTAGTTGTTCAAATCTATGCCTGGATAGGCAAAGAGATCAATTGTGAGAACAGTAGAGATTGTGTGCTGTGCCCACAGGAGTTGTGCAGAAGGACTTAGCACAGCACCGCAATGACCCAGATAAAGCAGACACCATGATAATTCAATAATTATCAAAGCAAACACTTTGATAATTGACTGACTGAGTCTGGTTAGTGAACAGAAGTGAAATTTGGGGACAAAGTTGAGCTCAACCGTCAGGACTGGCCATGGACTGAGCATGATCAGTGCAGGTTGAGAAGTTGACAGAACTAGCTCAATAATTAGGTTAGAAGTCTCTGGAAATGAGGACTGGGAAGATAGAGGCCAGACACACCCCTGCAGACACCACAAAGACACCATGGTCATACAAAGTCTGCTTGTCTATCACATGACGAGTGTGTATTTACCTTGAACTATGAATCTTCCTCTTAGGACAAGAGTCATGTGTCCACCCACCTCAAACTTCATTATTTTATTTTAGTTCTTTCTTCTAACTTTTGGAAGATTTTACATTTAAACCATTTAAAATAACAACTATAAAATTCTGTCTTCAGGAAGCTTTTTTGAGATTATAATTACATTTCTCTCTGTATTTTTCTCTTTTCAAGTTCTTCCCCACTCTTCAAATATATATATATATATTTTATGTTCCTAAATATAGCCTGCTCAGCCCATATACCGTGACTCATATGTACGTTTTCAGGGTTGATTATTTGGCACCGAACAGCCAATTGGTGTGCTCTTCCCTGGGGAGAAGGCTTTTTGACAGTAAGTACCTTGGTACCAATCGACACTACCAACAGTACCACAGTGTAGAATGATGGTCTCTCTAAGCACCTAGACCATGGCAGTGCTTCAGTACAGATTACTGCCATGTTCTTCATTGTGGTGTTCAAATCAGAAGATCAAAGCCAGTGGTTAAAAATGATGTATTTCCTCAATCATCCATCACTCAAGGGACCTAGAGAATCAGGCATTGGGGAAGTGACATCAAAACCCAGGATAAGTCAAGGCACAGAGCATCCAGAAATGTGTTCCAAGTCTAGCAGAGACAATGAGGTCAGTCTTCCTGATTTCCAGCTCCTTCCACGTCTTCAGGTGTTTCCTCCTCCCTTCCCAGCTAATCCCGAGCCGTGACTTACGAATACGCACCCCCTCCTTTATTTGCCCATTTCTCCTTGCTCCTCTTCTTTTAAGCAAGAGGAACAATTTCACAATTCCACCTGGAGTAATGTTTACACTTTCATCTTCACTCTAAAGTTGGGGAAATGGTGGCTGAGAGCGCAGGGTAAGTGGCAAGTGTGCCTGGGATTTAATTTCATCCTTAGATGCCTAGATTATACAATATTCAGAGCAATGTCCTCTGGAAAGTGTCTCTTCTGGAGGCTTCTGGCTCTCTCAGTGCATTTAAACCGTGCTTCTCTGCTTAAAAAATGATTTTAAAATCCCCTTCCAATTAGTAAGTATTCCCAAAGAAATTCCATTTCCATTCAAATAACGTAGGGCTAGAAACTTCAGGGTGGGTGTGCTAGGAGGTCTGGACGCTTGGAGGTAGCAGGGGAAATACATTTTCAGGCAACAGGAGAGATGAGTGGGGACTTCATATCCTATTGGTGAATATAAAATGTGTTACTGTAATATCTCCAAGCTAATGTCTCCATTCTCAGCTAGAGCTGTTTCTGGAGGGATTTGGCTCCTCCCACCTCTGGCCACCAGTGTTGACTTTTGCATAGTAACAATAGCAGTGATGCCAACGGCAGCATTTAAGCCCTTATTCTCAAGGCTTTAATGGTTTCATTTTGTGTGTGTGTGTTCATGTATGTGTGAGGGAACATGTATGTGCTTGTGTGTGGTGTGTGTGTTCCTGTATGTGTAAGGAAACATGTATGTGCAGGCATATGGAAGACAGTCTCAGGTGTCCCTCAGATGTCATCTTCTTTGATTTTTGAGACTAGGTCTCTGTCACTAGCCTGGAGCTCAACAAGTAGGCTAGGCTGGATAGCCAGGGAGCCCTACGGCTCTGGCCCTCTCTACCGCTCCAAAGCTGGGATCACAAATGACTGTGACTGTGTCTGGGATCACAAATGACTGTGACTGTGTCTGGGATCACAAATGNCTGTGACCGTGTCTGGGATCACAAATGACTGTGACCATGTCTGGGATCACAAATGATTGTCACCGTGTCTGGGATCACAAATGACTGTGACCGTGTTTGGGATCACAAATGATTGTCACCATGTCTGGGATCACAAATGATTGTCACCGTGTCTGGAATCAAAAATGACTGTGACTGTGTCTGGGATCACATATAGCTGTCGCCATGTCTGGGATCACAAATGATTGTCACCATGGCTGGGATCACAAATGACTGTGACCGTGTCTGGGATCACAAATGATTGTCACCGTGTTTGGGATCACAAATGACTGTGACCCAGGTGGATCTTTGTGAGTTCGAGACCAGCCTGGTCTACAAGAGCTAGTTCCAGGACAGGCTCCAAAGCCACAGAGAAACCCTGTCTCAAAAAAACAAAACAAAACAAAAAAACCAAAAAAAAACCCAAATGACCGTGACCGTGTCTGGGATCACAAGTGACCGTGACCGTGTCTGGGATCACAAATGACTGTGACCGTGTCTGGGATCACAAATGATTGTCACCATGGCTGCGATCACAAATGATTGTCATCATGTCTGGGATCACAAATGACTGTCACCATGGCTGCGATCACAAATGATTGTCATCATGGCTGGGATCACAAATGATTGTCACCATGGCTGATTTTTTTTTTACCTGAGTTCTCAGGATCAGACTCAGGTTCTCATGTTTGTGGGGCAAGTTCTTCACTGAATGAGATATCTCCCAGTTCTTTACAAATTTTAAGTTAAGAAAACGTGTTTTGAGTTTTTTATTTTATTCTCAGACAGCTATATGTTCTCACTATGCTATCTGCTTTGCAAGTTGTAACTCATTTAAAAGCAAATGACCTTGCAGGGATAGATAATATCATCCCCAGTTTCAGGGATGAGTCAGAGGCCCGTAAATGCTGAGTCTGCTCTTCTAGGTTCCATAGGAACGGAGAGATAGGTTCACACTGGGCAGCTCGCTCTGGGATTTTCTCTGTAGGTTGCGTGGTGCTTTCTGGGTGGTTTGGGACTCTTCTCATCCAACCCGTGCCTCCTGAGCTTCTGCTGCAGCTTTTGCTTACAGCAACCTTTCCTCGCATGCAAACAGCCATAGCTGCGTCTCTACCATCTCCCCTAGCCTGGAGGGTCTCCTTGTCTCATTCTCAGCTCGTATTTCTGTTTTCTGAGGTATCACTTTCTTTTTTCTCAATAACATTTATACATGGTTTCTGTGTTAGCCCAGTTTATATGATTGTAACAAAATCAGCCATGTATCCAAGGCTGAGTATTTACTAAAAAGAGATTCATTTTGGCTCATGATTCTGGTGGCCTGAGGCTGAGGGGCTGTGTCTGGTGATGGCCTTTCTAGTAGAGTTCTGAGGTATGTAGGCCATCACATGGCAACAGAAGGAGTATGCGTGTCTCTTTAGATTTCATTTCCTTCTCTTTTAAAGCCAAAAGTACTCAGTCTTGGAGACCTCTTTCTGATCATCTCATTTAATACCAACCACTTTCCAAAGGCCCATATTTAAACACCAAAATCAAGTTCAGTTTTTATCTTTTTACTATAGGGTGAAATAGCAACAAGCAATCCCTTGAGGGACACATTCAAATGGCCTCAAATACAGCTGTTACCTTGCCGCACTGACAGAAGAAAGCCCCACTCCTGGAATCACAGACTTTCATACCCAGCGACCCCTCCTCTAGCAAGTTCAAGAGTACATTGACCTTACTGTGTCCATCCCAGCTTGGATCTTAGCTCTGCCTGCCTGGAAAGACTGTCCTTCTCATCATCATCTGAAAGTTTTGTGTTCTTCAGAGCTAACTTGAGGACACGAGCTGCCCTTGGGCTGCTCTCCCCAGCGGATTCTTTATCCCTCATGTATCAAAGATGTACAGCATCTTTCTTAATGTTCTTTCGTGATCACTGAAATTCAGGCACTGCTAAGGAAAAAAAAAAGCTTTTCTATGGGAAAAGCCACATCTCGGATGCATTTTCTCTCTCTGAAAAAGAGCAGAAATTAAAGATACAAGAGTACTGAAGATTCAGTGATCTGGTATTAGTTTTAATGTTTTCAGGTATCAAGAGAGAAGTTTGTCTCAGCCCTTTCCCTGCCTTCCAATCCAACACCCAACCCTAAAGCAACCTTAATCTTCTCAGATTTAGGCTGTACTGGGGTAAAACAAGAATTCCCAAGAGTCAGATTCCAGTTATGCAGATGCCTTTGAAGTAAAAAACAGTGTACAACTGTTAGTTCCTCTTCTGATGCTGTCATTAAATCATCAGTACTGAGAGCAACTTAGGGAAGGGAGACTTTGTTTTTGCTTATGATTGAAGAAAGGGAGTCAGGGCAAGAAACAGAGCAGCAGGTGGCTGGAGCAGGAAGCTGATCGATCACCTCTCAACTGCACACACGAAACCACAAGTGAAATGGAATGAGAGAAGGCTGTAAACCTTCAGATCCCGCCCTCAGTAGCCCACCTTCTAAAAGCTCTACAACCTCCCCAAATAGTATTGCTAAAAAGTGTTCAGATACCTGAACCTACAGGGCTGTTTCTTGCTCAAACCGCCATAAGAATATAATAAAGGAAAATGGAAAGTTATGAAGTGCCCGGAAGCACACAATCAGAGATTTAACGACTGTTTAGAAAACAAGAAACCATTATGAAATCAAACATTAGAAAGATGGCCAAGGCTGACCACAGAGGAACCTTCAGTTCCATATCTACAGGAATGGGAACCAAGAACCGCTGCTGTAAGCTTGTAAACCTTTTTTTATATCCACACGAACAAAAGTGAAGGATTTCCAAATAAGACACCTGGAACAATGCACACCACAGAGAATATAATGCAGAGTTAAGAAGACAGAGCCACAGAAGATGATGGTGATTCAGAATGTCCTGAAGAAAACTTGAAATGGAAAGGACTGAAGAAACGATCAGCATTACTTGATGACATTTTTGATATCTGGGATGAGGGAGGATAGGCTGATGGGATTGGAATGGAAGTCCTGTAAAATGACAAGGCTCTGTTAGTTAGCTTCTGAGGCTTACTGTCTACATGCTTCTACCTGAATGCAGCTCTTGTCACCAAAGGGGCAGCATGCTAACTGCAAGGTTGAGGAGTACTAGGAGAGCTAATATTCTTCTTTAGTTATCACTGGCATAAACCAGGCACAGAAGCCAAATAAAAAACACAACTGAAAACTATAGCACAAATAATAAAAACCCAGAGACAGATATTGGGGTTCAAGCTGAAGATCAGGAAAGCAAACCGGTCAAGGCACTCGAGAAGTCTTTCCTCTACCAAGGCTGGGCGACTGCAGACTGAGTCCTGAGCCTCTGTCTCAACCTCTTTTAAATTCTCCTTCAGTGCTGGGATTAAAGGTGTGTGACTTCCTAGTATGGGGATTAAAGGTGTGAGCCACCACTACCTGAATGTGTTTCTGTATTGATCTTGTGTAGTCCAGGGTAGCCTTGAACTCACAGAGATCCATCTGCCTCTGTATCCCAAATCCTGGGATTAAAGGTGTGTGTCACCACTGCCTGGCCTCTAGTGGCTAGTTTTGCTCTCTGATTTTCAGGCAAGCGTTATCCATTAAAACATAAGTAAAGTATCACTATAGAGAACTTGAACAACAGACTAAATTAAGTATAAGAATTTCTGAAGTCAGGAGCAAGTCTTTTAAAATAATTAAGAAAAAAGAGATAAGATAGAGATGGCTATAAAATTTATGGAATACCCTCAAGCAGATGGATATACAGATTACAGATGCTTTAGAAGAAAAGACCAGTAAAGTAGAAAGATAACTGAAAAGTTTCCAAATCTTTGAAAAATTTGGATAGCCAGAAATAGGAGAACCCAGAGTTGACCAGAAAGGGTTTCACTGAAGCATATCATAGTTTAATGATCCAGAATTTAAGACAAAGAATGAATTCTAAAAACAGCAAGAGAAATGCATTAAATCATATTTAAGAGAATTTCTATTAAAATAACAGTAGATTCCTCAGTAGAAACATTACAAATCAGGAAAGAGTAGATGATGTACTCAAAGTACTAACAGAACATCAATAATGACCCCTCCAAAGAAAAAAACCAGCCCACTGTTAATCAAATGTACTTTATTCATCAAAATGTCACTCTATTGTCTAAAAATAAACAAAGCCTTTACAGGAAAAAAATGGGGGAACTTATCACCACCAAATAATGACAAGGAATTCATAAGGAAGGCCTACATCCAATAGAAGGAGCATAATTTTATTACCAAACAAAACACTTGATTTATAGTTATTCCTGACATTATTTTAATTTTCCTAGTTATTTTGTGAACCATTCTTTTTCCTTTTCCTCTATTGAGAATCTTTGTAATCAAATGTTTTTTGTATTGATGTGGTTTGGTTTTTTTTTCCCCTTGCATATCTGTACTTGAGTTCCTCCTTTATAAATCAATGATCATCTTAAATGTAAATTGATTACATTTTCCACTTTATAAGATTTGGACTTGCTGAATGGATTAAAAATATCAATTATCAATGATATGCTGCCTACAAGAAACTCTTCACTAGTAATGACATCCAGACCGAAAGTCAATGAATGAGAAAAAGAAATTCTACGTGGTAGGAAACAAAAACTGAGCAGGAGTGTATATAGGAAATAAAGTAGACTTTAAGTTAAAAAAAAAAGAGACCAAGAAGTTCATTATATAATGACAAAAAGATCTGTTCCACAAATAGATGAAATAGCTAGGAATTTCTGTATATCAGACATTGGGACACTAAATCATATGGAACAAATATTAGATCTAATGAGATACCCAATACAGTAGTAGTTGGGGATGTCAACACTCCATTTCCATCATTGAGCAAATCATCCAGGCAAAAGTATTAACAACCAAACACTGGGGTTAGACTGCACTACACAGCAAAGGACTCTAACAGACTTCAGCAGAGTGTTTTCTTTAACCATCAGAGAATGTACACTCCTCCTGTTCATACAGGGAACGTTTTTCTAGTTAGGCTTATTTGGGCCTAAAACCAAATCAAAAGTTAAAAACAAATGAAAATCATTGTCTGATTACAATGGAATAAACCAGAAATAAATAAAAAAAAACCTTAGAAACAGTACAAATACTCAGAAAGTAAGTAACTTTCTCAGTCCTTAGTCATTAAAGAAATAAAAAAGAAAACGTGCTGGGATCATCAGTGGATATGCAGACAATATTAACCAGGACCTATAATATCCATCCAATGCAGAAGAGAAGTCACTGCAATTTATAATCTATGCCAAGCAGAAGATATCAAACAAACAACCCAGAATAGTGGAAGAAAAAAATACCAAATTAAGAGCAGAAGTAAATGAAATAGACATGAAAAAGTATAGAAAATATTGATGAAATAAAGAATTGATATTTAAGGATAAGCAAAATCAACAACTCTTTATTTAGAGCAAGGGATAAAAGAGAAAGACTATCTTAGTTAGGTTTACTATTGCTGTGGAAAGACACTGTGACATGATGTCTTATAAAGAGAACATTTAACTGAGGTGGCTTGCTGACAGTTTCCCAGGTTCAGTCCATTATCGTCATGACAGGGAGCATGGCAGGTGCAGGCAGTTGGTGCTGGCTGCATCTTGACCAGAAAGTCAACTGACGGCCACACTGAGAGAAGTTTTGGAAAAAGAGACCTCCAAGTCCACCCCAAAATGACACACTTCCTCCAACAAGGCCACACCTCCTAATAGTGCCACTCCTTTTGCTGGTTATTTTCGTTCACACCACTGCAAAGAGTAAACAAAATCAGAGATGAAAAAGGAGGCATGAGGGCTTGTATCACAGAAACACAAATGTTGTTAGGGACCAACTATAGGCCAGTAAAGAAAACTAGAAGAAATGGATGGATTTCCAGACCATTACAACCAACCAAAATTAGGTCACAGAATCAGAAAACCTAAATAGACCAATAATGAATAATGAAGTTGACTCAGTAATAAAAACTCCCTCAACATTAAAGAACAATTTCTGAAAATGGTGGAATAGGGCCAAATAGTTGTCTCCTGTGTCTCCATGAACCTGGTAGAAAACGTTCAATTGGTGACATAAAGAGGACAGAAGTGTGGAAAGGCCAGGTGGTTGCACAGTGCCCAGCAAAGTGGAAGAGACTAGACAGAACGTGGAAATGCTGAACACTAGATCTGGAAGGGATGACATGAACTGTAACTTTGAGCCACACTTAAACAGGAGCAAAGGGAATGACCCACCTCCCTACAACCCTGGATTCACAAACAAAAGAGAAAACAAAGTCTCTCAAAGAAAAACAGTAAAAGCAAAATTACAGGCAACAGATCAACAAGCTGCAGCAAGTAGATGCTGAGTAGTCAGACTGGCCACGGACCTAGTCTCTACCTATTCTGCGGAGACAATGAGGAATCTAAACCCAAGAGAAAGGCTTCATCCAACCACTTGGCTGGGAAGTGTAGAAAATACTGACACAACTGTTTCCAAGCTCCAATTTGACCCCCCCTTACCCACCAAAAGCATGCAATTCACAAGCAAATGGACACCCTGTGAGAGCTGACCTGAACTGTGACTCTATGGAGCAGGCAAACTCCAGCTCCAGTAAGTTGAAAACTTCCACCAGCAGATATATTTGTAAATGGTGGTAGGGCCTTGGAATTTGAAATCCATGCAGGAAGAGAAGGACCACCCAGCACTACTGGAAACCATCAGCTGGCCAAATGTAAGTTCTTTAAAATCTATTCCAAAGCCTAGAAAACCCCTAAGGG
The DNA here is from genome assembly GCA_028555095.1 of Dicrostonyx torquatus. Lineage (NCBI taxonomy): Eukaryota > Metazoa > Chordata > Mammalia > Rodentia > Cricetidae > Dicrostonyx > Dicrostonyx torquatus. Next base: position 3,806,256 of record JAQHUG010000147.1, read on the forward strand.
AGGAAGGACCCTTGCTGACTTCAGTGTGGGAAGCCAATGCTACAAGTGACCTTTTGATTCCCACAGAGATGCTGCACATTAACTAATCTGGTCAAATAGGTTTGAGTTGAAGACCAAGTGGCAGTCCCTTCACCAGCAGAGTTAAATATGAGGGTATCTCAAGGAAGGAAAGGTGTTCTCTGACAGTGTAAGCAAGGAGGATTTTACCTGATGATACAATACTTGTGAATCTTCACTCTTGCATGAATATTTGATTATGTTTTTGTTTTATATTGTTTTATTGGGTTATATGATTGTTCTGCCAGTTTCTGTATCTATTCTACTGTGTTTTCCTGTGTATTGAACTCACAGTCCAATTTTCTTCTCATACATAGTTCATTTACTTCTTCTGTCTTCCTGTCCTTTTATCTGCATACTTAACTATACTTTTCAATAGCTTTAACAATATTTAATTTTACACTAAAGTTATTTAACTTACACTAAAATTCCCACCCACATTTTGTGCTTACCTGTACTCTATTATTTCTCCAGTTCTCTTATTCTAATCCCTACTTGCACCCATTCTTACTCCTAGTTCCATTCCCTCCCCTTGTAACCAGTATCCCAGCATATGTCATCCTATTTGTGTTCCTTCATCCTTGAAAAGGATGGGGGTCTTTGTTCTAACTACCACTGTATCTTATTAGTGAGGCTCTCCATCAGTTGGAGTTGCTTCTGCACTAATACACTACTCCAAAGAATAAATTAACTAAAATTCAAGACAAAGAATTATTTAAGAATATTCACGGAAATCAAGTGGGATATGACTAAACTCCTGAGAGATGGAGGTCATGGAGGCTGAGTTCCAACTGTGATGTTTCCATGTTGTTCATCTTCTACAGAGACCCAGGTGGGCTTCTCCTGAGGTTGCTCTTCTTCTGATGAGAGACAATATCTCAAGGCTTGCGATCCACCACAGTTTGAGCACAGGCTGCAATGTATGAAGGAGGAAGTGTCTAGCAGACTAACTTGCTGGTGATAGATCAGTTAACCTTCCTAGTCCAACATCTATCTAATGACCACAATGCACAAAGAACCCTTGCTTAGAACCAGGCTCTATTCACACATCCATCGTAAGAAGTATAGTTCAGTTAGGTGGTGGTGGTGCACGCCTTAAATCCAAGCACTTGTGAGGGAGAGACAGGTGAATCTCTGTGATTTCGAGGCCAGCCTGGCATTAAAAAAATTACAGTTCATTCCACTTTTCTTTACTGAGGTCTTGTGTGAACAGACCCAACACAAGTCAGCCACACAACATGTAAGAGCACAAATTCCTACTGGTTAGTCAAATTATGGGTGAACTGTTACAGCTTGAGAGGGAATGCACAATTCATAAAGATAACCAGGTAAAGAGCAATGAAGTTAATGCCTGGGGAAGAAATTGTTGAAAACAGACATAGACAAGTTTAGAGAGTAAGGGAGCTAAGAAGTAGTTTGATTGCAAAGTTTCGTATTACACGCTACTCTAAGATGTAGATTTGCCTGCACCAACGCTGCAAATTTAAAGGAGACTTGGTGTAGGACTGCATGAAGGTATTTGAATGTAGCTGGTTGAGTAGCCAAGAAGGGAAAGTGTGTAGAGGTTAGCCCTGTGGCCTGAGTATTCCCTGAGGCTCACTCACTGATGTCAGTCCTTGGCTTTTGGGAAGCATTCTGTTGAATTCAACATGAGTTTCTAGAAATGACTTATGTGCCCTACACATTATTTAATTTTTTTGAACAAGTTTTCTTCAAACATAGAGTGTTGGGGAAGGAGACCACTTGTAGACAATTTGTTTTCCTCTGCTCTGAGCAGGAGTGGTTTCAGCCCTGCAGCTGAAAGATCCTGAGAGCTGGGGCGTGGCCAGAGCCCTATATAAGCTGACAATAAAGGGCACATTCTTGGGAAATCCAAGGGTGACCTGTGTCTCTGTCTCTGCATGTTTGTTTCAATCTCCAGCCCCTTGCCTTGCTCACAAAGGATCCCCATAGTGCAGGGCTGTACACAGGTGTACTACAGGTGTAGTACCATACTACACGTAGTACAGGCGCAACAGGACTGTAGTACACATAATAGGATGGACAGTACAATAGAGAGCTGAGAAAAATTTATTCATTTTTCATTTCTAACTAATAGATTCCTCACGTGATTTTTAGTTCATTACATACTCACTCATTAGTTCATTTGTCAGTTCAGACACTTGTTCAACACGGATACAGTCTGAGCTATGTTCTGAGTCTATGCAAGATTAATAAAATTATTGTTCTCTCCAGATTTAAGTTTACCTAGAAGAAAAGGGCACAGTCACTTAAATGCACCAAAATGTTAGAGGTGGTGACAGGTATAGGGTGTCTAGTGTCAGGCAATGAAAGGAGGATGAGGGAGAAAGATGGGCTTCTGGGATATGGAGTTGGACAGGAAAGTACTTATGTGGAGCAAAGGGAAGAAGGGTTTCCAGGCAGAGAGAAAGATGGGACATAGCCCAGCAGGTGCATCCGGCTTAGCACTGGACACTCCCTGAGTTTCATAGTGCTGGAGAAGAGGGTGTTGTGGAATATTATTTTAACTAGGTACAAATGGGTTGTATTTGCTTATGCTGCAGAGTATTACTTTAACTGTGTGAAGGCATGTTATGTTTGTTTATGCTGCAGTTGTTTAATGATGGAAGGATGTGTGTTTAATTATGTAAAGATGTGTTGCATTTGTTTCACCTTGCCTGCCGAAGGCATCTGACTGGTCTAATAAAGAGCTGAATGGCCAATAGCTAAGCAGAAAAAGGAGAGGTGGGGCTGGCAGGCAGAGTGAATAAGGAGGAGAAAGGAAATCTAGTCTCAGGGGAATAAAAGACGAGAACTAGGAGGAAAAAAAGGAGACATGCTTGGG
>JAQHUG010000147.1:3809594-3824800 GCA_028555095.1 Dicrostonyx torquatus
AGTTACTATGTATATGACAGACGTCTGTGCCCCGCTTGTGGCTGGAGTTACTATGTATATGACAGACGTCTGTGCCCCGCTTGTGGCTGTAGTTACTATGTATATGACAGAAGTCTGTTCCCCGCTTGTGGCTGTAGTTCTATGTCTATGATGGGCGTCTGTTCCCCGCTTGTGGCTGTAGTTCTATGAATATGACGGACGTCTGTGCCCCGCTTGTGGCTGTAGTTCTATGTCTATGATGGGCATCTGTTCCCCGCTTGTGGCTGTAGTTCTATGTATATGACGGACGTCTGTGCCCCGCTTGTGGCTGGAGTTACTATGTATATGACAGACGTCTGTGCCCCCGCTTGTGGCTGTAGTTCTATGGATATGATGGGCATCTGTTCCCCGCTTGTGGCTGGAGTTACTATGTATATGATGGACTCTTTACCCCCCCTCATGGCTGTGGTTGTTTTTACGCCATGAACATCTGTTCCGTCCTTGTGGCTGTAGTTGTTATTTATACAATGGAAGTTTCTCTTATTTGATTTTCAGCAAAGTCACAGCTTTCCTTCATTTTTCCCACTTTGCTCAATGATGTCTTGTTCCAGGATCAAGTTCAAGTGTTCCATTGTGTTCATTAGACCATCTCTTTACTCTTCTTCAGTCGGTGACGATTCTCCACTATTTCTTGTTCATGAGTGCGAGTCAGGTCCTTACAGAGCATCCTTTGATTTGGACTGCCTTGGCACTCTTTTGTGATGTTTGTGGAGTATAACAGTTACCATGTTTTTTCATGACTGGGATAAAATAACTAAGCAAATCAACTTAAGGGAAGAAGGAATTGATTCGGCTCACAGTTTGAGAGCCCAGCATGGCTTACCATGGCTAGGAGTGAGGCCCTGGCAGCATGCATGCTTGTGAAGACACTATAGCCAGGAAGCCTCTCTTTCTCTCCCTCCTTCCTCCCCCATCCCCTGCCTCTGTTCAGGAAACCTGAATGACTAGAGTTGTAGTGAGGAACAACTACATTCTGCATTCTGCAGAAGCAAGTTACCCAGTTCACATGCCAAGGCGGTAGAATTAAGCTCTACTTCCTAGAAGGGAATGCCAAAGAATTGCTGGACATGTGTTAAAGCCTCCACAGCCATTAATTAATACATCTTATAGAGAGGATAATTTTAGGCAACACAAACACCTTGTTTCTCTTTACCATTTCATCTTTTAGTTTTAATATGCATCAGTGGACTTGCCCATAATAGTCGTTACTAAGGTGTTCTGATGGTGATGCCCTCTTCTCTCATTCTTATTGTAATTATCATCAGGACCTCTCTCCAAGGCAGACTTATTCCTTCTTTTCCACTTATTTATCCAGTTATTTGTTTTCATACCAGTATAGACTCATGGACATTCATTTCATTGATCATGTATTCTTTGAGTTATAACAATATTCGTGTTCTCAACTTGCTTTGTCCTCCTGTGTTGCATGAACAAGCCCTTGTTATTATGTGTATATGTCTTTGTGTGTGTGTTTTAGCACTTCCTTAATTTTTTGCATTCCAAGATGCTCTTGACCCATGTGATATTACCCTGGCCTCAGTTCTGGAATGAGCTATCTCTCTAAAAAGCCTTGGGCGATTTATTGAAGAATTATACTTAAGATATCCGGGCATGGGTGGACTTGCCATGTCATTGCTGCTAACTTTTTAAGAGAGGAATAATACAGCTGTAATTAAAGGTGCTTGATTGTTTGGCAAGGACCGAGGAGGTGTTGACGTTGACTGTGGCAGCACAGACAGGACGGTGGCTGAGGGATTTTAGTGGATTAATCTACTCTAAGTCCTACTGCATCATTTGTGGGCTATGACCTTTGGACACTATGCTTCCTTCCTTCCCCCCGTCTCCATTGCTCCCCTATTTCTCCCACCCCTCCCAGCCCTCCCCTCCCTCCCTCCCTCCCTTCTTCCCTTCCTTCTTTCCTCCCTTCTTCCCTTCCTTCTTTCCTAGTATGTGTCCTCCATTGCTTCCCTATTTCTCCCACCCCTCCCAGCCCTCCCCTCCCTCCCTTCTTCCCTTCCTTCTTTCCTAGTATGTGTCAAAGCAAGGCTTCAAGTCAGCTCAGCCTGACTTCAAAGCATATGCTGTGTTTAATGTGTGGACAGAATTAAACTAAAAGCACTAATGCCTTTAAGGAAAGACTCTGTAGTGTGTGTTCATTCTCAGTGTCCACTGCTGAGAGGGTGGTGGAGGAGTGGGTGTCACTGAGAGAAGAGATGGGCGGTGACTGCAGGTGACAGAATCCAGGCCAGGTCTGACTGAGGAAGGAGCTTTGCTGTCACATGGAGGAGCGTGTCACGTGGTGTGATTTCTAAGTCTGCTTCCTTTCTTTGTGAGGCCCCAGCTGTTCCCTCAGCTGCAGTGTTCCTTAGCTCTCCCAGCTGTAAAGTCTTCTGTGGAATGTAGGGACTTCTTGGATGTCGTGGGTAACTGTGCTTGCAGGTGAAAGGGTAAGTAGAAGAAAGTTCTTACGTGGGCTCAGTCATTTTGTTCTCACCTGGTACCAGTCCATGAAAGTCAAGGAAGTCCTGATGTTTAACTCAACTGACATCTGCTCCATTATGTTGATAGTTTAAATCATCCACTCAGTACTTTTTTTTGACAAATGGCAGAATGTCATTCTTTTTTCTAGTAGTAATTCTTATATCTTGAAAGTTAAATATAATTCTGTCACTCTCTCCCTTTCCTTCCTTCAGCCCTTTTATGTATTCCTTTGCTCTTTCAAATTCATGTCCTCTTTTTCTTTAATTATTGTTACACACACTTAATATATAAACTATATAAATACAACCTTTCAGTCGGGGTAATGTTATTTGAATGTGTGTTATTATAAGACTGGTGTTGGATAACCAATCGGTGTACTCTTCCCTGGGGAAGACTATTCCCCCCACAGCGTGCTTTAGTTGCTGGTAGTTCTTCTGTAGTTGAGGCGCTGGGAGATCTCCCCCTTTTATGTCTGTTGTTGTAGCCTTTATTCGGGTCTTCTGAGGCAGTGGTGTTGTTGAGACTTGATGGTACAGCTTCCCTGCTAGTTCTAGAAGTCACAGTCTCATAGCAGGCGTCTGTTCCTCTGACTCTTACAAGCTTTCTGCTCTCTCTTTCTGCTTGGTGCTTGAGCAATAGGTGCAGGAGTTAAGTTGTAGATGGATTGACTGGGGCTGGGCATCACATGATCACTTTGTTCTCTGCGTCTTGATCAGTTGTGGCTTGGTATAATTCTCTTCATCTGTTGCAAAAAAGTTTCTTTGATGAGGGGTGAGAGTTGCATTTCTCTGTGGGTACAACGATAAATATTTAGAATGCAATTAGGAACGGTGCCAGTTCAGTACAGTGACAGTTGTAGGCTCTCCTCCAGACCTCACTAGCCCCAGGTAGTTGGCTAGGTTTCTAGTACCTGGCATGATTTCTTGCTGTTGAACAGGCCTTAAATCCATTTGAGGGCTGTTGGTTACCTACAGTATGTGTGCCATGATTGCACTAGTAGGGCTACTGAGCCATGCTGGCTGGTATTGTGGTTTATAGGTGTCATACTTGGATAGGACTGCCAGCTGCTTCCTTCCCTTAGCAGCTGCAATAGCACCAAATGCTATTCCTTTTTAAAATTTTTTAAATCTTTTTCTCTTCTTTTTCTGAGTCTGTATAGTAGTGATCTGTTGGCATTTTGGTCTTTCAGAGGATATTCCAGATTGTGCATTTACTACAAGCAGCAAGAGTTTGAGATAAGTATAATGCACAAAAATTAATATTATAAACTCCGTTGACATGTAACAAACCAACCAAAACTTATTTGGCGTCATTTGCATAGATTTCGGCTCAGCTGGAGGTGAGTCATGTATGTGGAGTCAAGCATGGTGGAGGTGAGATGGGGGTCATTTGAGAACTTGTCTGGATAGAAAACCCAATGGTTTCTTCATGGTCATGTTGGCATGGCAGCTCAGAGGCGTCCCCATTTTCTCTATCTCTCTCCCCATTCCTTGCCTTTTTCTTTATTTATTTCTTTCAAAAGACTTATTTTATTTTTTAAATTATGTGTATATATGTATCCATATCTATACGGGAATAAGTGCACTTGAGTGCAGGTGCCTAAGGAGGGCCAGAGACATCAGATCCCCTGGAGCCGGAGTTCCAGGCTGTGGTGAGCTACACGGGTGCTGGGAACTGGACTCGGGTCCTCTGCAAAAGCAGCGCATCCCTCAACTACGAGTCATCTCTCCAGTCCTACTTTCTGTCTCTTTATAGGCCTCTCCTGTTCTCACAGTAGAGTTGGCTGTTACACAGTGACTGGCCTCTCCCAGAGTAAAATCTGCAAAAGTGCTTGTAACAAGTTTGGAAGTCATATTGAGTAACCTCTGCTCATTCTCATGGTCACAATTTCTCTGTGAAATGGGACTGCATAAGGTCATGAATACCTAATGATGTCATTTACTGGAGAGAGACGGCCTGTGGAGGGTAATAACCTTACAATAAAAACCCATGTACAAAATCCATATACTTCCACAAGCAAAATGTAGACCTCTCCACAAAAGTCTCTCCTCTGTCGGAGGTTGTCTGCTTGTGGCAGCAGGGCTGGTGCTCTGGTTAGCTGGTGCTGTAGAATAAAGTACCTCAAAACTTAATGTATCAAAGGAATTTATCATTCTGTTGCCGCGGCCCTGGGGGTTGCCTGGGATCTGCTGGGCAGCTCTTCTTGTAATACTGGTTCAGGTTATAGTCACCCAGCGCTTGGCACGAGTGGAAGGTTCAGAATAGCTCACTCTGTGGCTGGTCTGTGGTCCAGGTCTTTGGCATAGGGCAAGAAGCACCTGTAACCCTTCTCTGCTCCCTGAGTAACTGAATATTGGTTTAGACTCTATCTTCACTAGTTAGAATGAGACAAATCCAGTTGGTGGACACGTGATGTTTCCTTCTCAGAAACAAGAGATTGTAATTAGTGGCGAAAGCTCCAGGGCACCCAGGAACGGAGATGATGTCATATAACTCCTCCACCCACTCAGCTCTCGCTAGCTCCTTTAGTAACTACCATTGGCAGACATATTTTCTCTCTTATATGCTCTTAACCTGTCATTCATGGTGAATAAGATGCCCTTGGGTGGAAGCTGTGTTTTCCACACACAGAAAACAGAAAACGTATTAATGATCAGCCATTAAGCCATGTGACAGCCGGGGTGCCAGTGTTGCCCAAATCCATCCAGTATCTCTGAACCTTGCATGCTCTGTCACAACAAGTTCATCATTAACCCAGGAGGGCTCCTTGCCAAGTATGGTGGGACCTGAAGACAGACCAAGAGCAGTCCCTGACTGTGTCTGGAAACTACTACAGGCTGTGAGAGGGATGCAAACTCAGGAGGTCAGAGAGCAGAGACGTCTGTCTAGTCCCGTGAGCTGATTCTCTCAGCTCTGCGCAATTTGTGACATGTCACACTCAGATCTGCCCACCTGGAAAACCAGAGAAACACACTGTAGACGTACGCTGGGAAGCAATTTGTATCTGTGTCCAGATACCTGAAACTTTAGAGTTCTGTGTTTGTGGTGCCCAACACACCTTTAACCGTACAAGTGCATAGGGTATGGGGGACAGATGAAGTGACTTGCTTCTGTGTGCAGAGTGTCTGCCACACTTCAAATGATGCCTAAGGGGGTAATAAAAGGAAGGCCTGCCCAGCACTTGGGAGTCAGAGGCAGGTGGATTTCAGTGACTTAGAGGTCAGCCTGATGTACAAAGTTACAGAGAATCGTCTGCTGGAAACACCAAGTCCTTTCCCAGGGGCGGTTGCTGGACCCATGCCTCACACCGGGGCGGGTACCAGCGAGTCCTCTGTAGTCTTGTGGCATTGCTGCCTTTAACTCATGTTTGCATGTATTGTGCAAACAGCCTGGCAGCTGACGACTTCCCAGGAGTGGAGCGTGTGAGGATGTTGAGAAATGAAATCGCTGTTTAATGAGAATCGGTGAGATGAAGTCCACAGACGGATCATTCGGAGGGCTTGTCAGAGCCACGGTGTTCCACTCATTTTATCGCACACCTTACTGTGGGTTCAAACTGCATTCTTGGAAAATTTAGCCCAGCATGACTAGATTTCCTTAGAATAGCGTCACTAATGGAGTGTGCTCTTCAACAAGCCTGCTGCATAGAAGGTTAGCATGTAATTTTTATCATTACAAGTCTCCAGTGCTGGGAGAGCTTCCCTTAGAACCGTGCAAGGTGATACTTCCTCTGTACACAGTTGGCTCAGAGTGGGTTCTCCAGGCCTTGGTTTTCAGTCTCACTCCGGGGTTACTGTTTAGGTCTGTGTTTTGTTTCTTTAGGGAAGTTATTTTTATAAATCAGTTTTTTTTTTTAAAGATAGAAACACATACTTGTGGTATTTTCTAGAGCACTAAAATGGTTGATGTTTTCTGCCCCTCCCCCCTTTTAAATCTGTGCAGGATGTTGGAGTATAGAGTTCAGAGTTAGAGTCTGAATCCCAACTCTCCCAGAGGCAAGTTACACACTTGTTTTTTCGTGAATTTCTTACACTTAACTGAAAGTGGTGCCACAATACACAAGCTGTGTACAACCGTCAGCACATATGCTTGTTTCTGAGCAAAAAGCCTTCCCTTGAAACGGGGGCTCACTAGCAGCCCGGGCAGACACGGAACTCCCTGGGCTCCAGCTAGCGTGTGTGGAGTATGTACGTGCACAAACATGCCTGGCTTAAACAATAAAGTGTAAATAGAATCAACAGGACTTGAGAGGAGGTAGGTTCAAAGCAGAAAACATACTGCCTCTTCAGTATAAGTATTCAATAATCAACTCTAGCAATTATTATTGTCAATAAAAACATGTACAAAACTGTTCTTGGCCTTAACTAGTTCTTTCTTTGAAAAATATCACTTGACTTTGGTTCGTTTGTGTCCATAAAGTGACTCTTCTCAGAAGATCCACTATGCAGTGTTGATTTTAGGACCATGAGTTTCATTTATTTATTTATTTTTATTTATTTATTGTGTATGCAGTGTTCTGCCTCCATGCATGCCTGCAGGCCAGAAGAAGGCACCAGATCTCATTACAGATGGTTGTGAGCCACCATGTGGTTGCTGGAAATTGAACTCAGGACCTTTAGATGAGCAGGCTCTTAACCTCTGAGCCATCTCTCCAGCCCAGGACCATGAGTTTCTATGCAAAGTGGAAAATTAAAACATGAATGAAACCTACCTCTTCCAAGAGGCTACTGTGTCTGTATGTGTGCACAAAAATGGGTCTTTTGTAACAATGAAAAGTAGCTTGTCACCGGCAGCTCACTTCATGAGGTGACGAGAGAGGCACACAATAAGCAGCACCTAACAGAGCAGTTCTGCCAAGGCAGAGCCCCGCAGTCCCATGAAGGCTCTCATGCTGTCCATGTTACACGCTGCAGGACACCCGATAGCAAAATAGCTGGCCACAACATACATGTATTATTCAAAAGCAATGTTGAGTGTTTAGAAAAGAAAAAGAGAAGCCTTCTAGAATTTCTAGTCACAGAGAGTTTAGGCTGAAGGTATCTGCTGCCATGTTTCCTGAAAAAGAATTTTATATTGGACTAAAAAAAATTGGCTGAGGGAGGGAGGGCTTCTCAGGATGAATCTCTTCCAGGATCCCTCTTGCTTTGTTTTTGCCTGGGGCATTATTTTCTGTTTGCCAAGACCAGCTGCTTCCTCGCTGGCCAGGCTTCCGTTTAGCGGCCCAGGGCTGCCTCTCTGAAGTGGGGGAATTTGCCCCTCTGAGCTTGGACAGGGCAGCTGCGTGTCCCCAGGCTGGGCGAGGAGGGGGTGAGCTGCCCTGAGGCCGGGATGGATGCGTTGTATTCTCGGCGCTTTCTCAAGTCTTCCACCAATGTGACCCCTTGCCAGCCTTGCCTGAGTTTCTCGGCTCTGCTGCCTCTGGGACCCAGGCCCGGAGACAAAGGGGGTTGGCTCAGCTTTAGATGGCAGCCAGCTATTTTCCTTCCACATGGTCTCTGGGAACAGTTACTAATCATATCAGACCCTGAGATGATTTAAGCCTTTCCTATCTGCTAGGCATGAGATCTGTTGCTGGCACACAGACAAATCCCAAACTACCTCCACAGGATAACATACACAATTTTAGATTTTAGCGTAAAATGTACCATTAATCAACCATCAACAAGTACTCATTCATTTATCGCATGCTGTGCTCGGCAATGTGCAAGAGACAGAGAAGAAAGCTTGGCCTACTCACAAAACCTGGCCCAGAGCATTGTGGGTAATTCTGCTCCTCAGTCCCACGTGAAGGGCCTCCTTAATCATGACTTTTTGTCCTGGTTGGATTGTATCTTGAGAAATTCATCTGTCAAAATCCTGGTTAGTAGTACTGAATAAAGAGATTTTTTGGCATTTTATTTATATTTTAAAGATGAGATTTTATGTATAAATAATAGGGCACTGCAGGTGACATTATTTGAGAGGTGTGTCATCCTACAAGAGGGTGGCCTTTGTTTTGTTTTGGCTATAGTTTCTCCCTCAAGGGTTCATGGCTGGAAACTTGGTCCCCAGTGTAGCAATGTTGAGGTGACAGCATCTAGTGGGAGGTCTTTAGGTCATTGGGGACATTGCTGCTAGAAGGAACTGAAGTTGTTCTCGTGATAGGTTTATTATAAACGAGGGACTGGCACTCTTCGTACTGGGCTTCCTGTCTTACCACATGGCTGGCCTCTTGCTCAGGACTGTCATGATTCTGCCCACTGTGTGACAGACAGGACTCCTCTCCCCAGAGCTAGTGCTGTTATTTGGACTTTCAGGCTTCAGAGATATGAGCTAAATGAAACTCGTTGCTTTATAAAACACCCAACCTCTGATATTTTGCTACAGTAATGGAAATGGAATAATTTGCCATAACTGAAAATCGTATAAAATGAAAATTTGGGTGGGGAAAAAGGGAGACAGAGGAAGAGGAGGAACAGTTGGAGTAGGGGAAGGCCATATGAATACCGGAGTTTTGCCACAAACCAAGGAACCCTCATAAACACAAGGTAGTCATGGAGCAGCTCTGTGAGGCATCACACCTTTAGGCAGGGGCACATCCTGCTGATAAAGATTTCTGGGCTCCTGAACTAGGGAGGAAATCTCTATCCTTGAAGCCACTCCTGCTGTAGAACTCTGCTGCGACAACCTCAGCAGAGGGACACAACAGTGAGGCTCATGTCCTTCCATTTAGACTGGGGAAACTTGACTCAAGTACACAACCTTAGCAGATGTCACCACTGAGAGATGCCGTCAAGACTGCTTTACCTGGGGTGGGAGGTCCCATCCTGTCTGCCCCACGGCCCTGGCTTAGTTCCTCATGGGCTTGTCATGATGTACCACAGTCTCGCTTATTTTATTCAAAGGGCTGATTTTTCAAATGTATCTCTTTTCTACACCAGAGCTTCCGTTTCGAAGGCTCTCGCCTAACTCTTGCTTGGCACACAGTAGATAGCAGAAAATTTTTTTCTTTTTCCAAAGAAATAAATAAGAACTTAAAACTCTCATTTGGGAATACAAACTTTTGAGAGGTTTCAGAACTGCGCTTCCGGGAATTCCTGCTTCTTTCTCCCCTCTGTTTCTCTTCATTCTACCCTCTTCTCTTTCTCTCGCTCTCTCTTTGAACTGAGTGAAAGTACCTGACTCTCTTCATGGACCCAGGCTCTGCTGTGGATGAGGTGTCTTTGTCCAATCCCATTCTCGAGGTGTCTCTGAGTTGTGGAAGGAAGGAGGTCAGCGGTGGGCCTTTCTTTTCCCTGTCTCCTAGGAAGAAAGGAAGCAGAAAGGTCTCTAAGCAAAACTGAGCTTGAAGCCTCAAGACTTCTGAATGATGGACCAGGGGAAAAGAGGGCTCTCTCAGATCTGCATCTCACGAGGGGGTTTGAGACTTAACAACAAAAGTCAGGGTGGCCACTTTAAATAGTCAGATCCCAGTAAGAAAGGACCTCCATGAACTTCGAAATCACAGTGGAGCCCAAAAGGGGCTCACAAAATCATTTGGTCACAGAATGACCATGTGCTACAGTGATTGTGCTCACCAGTGAGCAAAATGCAGAGCCTGGGCTGGTATGATGGGCGGTGGATGGAGGGGAACCCTGGGGAAATCCTTCAGCTACACCCTTGTGGGTAACTGGCTCCACGGCAGGAATGGAGGTGGAGAAACATGATTGATGATATGTTCGGTATTTTATTTACAGATGATTTATATCTCACCCGCTTTCCAGAAGGGCTTGAGGGAAGTTGAGCCGTGGAAGGTGAAGGATGAGTGGGAATGCTGCCTCCTCAGGCAGGAGTGATGAGGAAAGAGAGGGGTCCCCATCTCAGGCAGGAGGAGACAGTCCTTCAGAGCAGACGGTGACGTGTTAGGTTCGGATTTCTTCCTCTTGAGGTGATGAAGGGACATTCAAGTAGAGAAACTATTAGCTGATTATAAACACATTACTTAGAGAATTTTATCTTTTGCAAGCAGGGTGCCTGAAAAATAAATCTGTGTGATTAGCACATGAACAGATTTGAAAACTGCGAAGCAGGAGACAGTGGCTTCTCGATGTAATATCTGTGTTGCAAATGAAGTGTAATTTTGATAATCACTAATGTGTGTTGGAGCAGGGAGCAGGCTCCATCTGTAAAGTGATTGCCACTCAAGCAAAGACCCAAGTCCAACCCCAGGGCTTGTGTAAAGGGTCTAGTGGGATGGCTCACACTTGTAATCTGAGTGCTGGGAATTTAGGAAAGGTGATTCTTGGGACTCACTGGCCACTCAGCCTAACCAAAGGTCCCAGATAGAGATCCATCCTCAAAAATCGAGGCAGAGGCTGGGGAGATTGTTCAGTGGGTAAGGAACTTGCCACACAAGGGTAAGGCCCAAACCCAACACTCACATACATGTCAGGTGGGCATGGTGAGCTCTCTGTAATCTCAGCACACAGTAGACAAGGACAGAGGATTCTCCAAGCAAGTTGGATATCTACATTAGCAGAATTAGTGAGTTCTGGGCTCAGTAAGAGACTTTACCTCAAAAACTAAGGTGGGAAATGGGGGAGTGAGGGATAGCTAGATAGATAGATAGATAGGAGTCTAACCTTTAGATTCCATGTATACACTCGTGTGCACATACACGCATGTCCATATACATATAAGCACACATATGCATGTGCAAACACACATGTATACACAAAAAATTCAAGGTGAATGATTCCTGAGGAACAGTTCCTGAGAAATACACAAATGCAAACATGCACACACCCACACACAAATAGCACTCCCCCAAATGAGTATGAGTATACACACACACACACACACACACACACACACACAAACAGTTTTCCACATTTGTTTCTGGGTTGTGAAACAAGCAAGTTGCTAAAAGTTTGCTTCCCTAGTCCTGGGAGAACCTTTTGGTGTCCTGTCTTTGTGCTGAGTATCACTCCAGTCCAGTTCAGTGGCGGGCACTTCCACGCATCCTCATGTGATGTCTCCCTCGTTTGTGTCTTGGGTAGCAGAAATGCATCCTGGCAAGACTCACCCTTCTGCTGTGACAGATTGCTACACCACAGGGCCCATTCAAGCAACTTTCCTTCTGCCTGCCTTCATTCTGAGAGCAGCTTTTAGTGTCCTCCTTGGAAAAGCACATGAAATGATGTGTGGTATCCAGGGCCAGAGCTCAGGAAATGAGCACCAAGTTAGGACTTAGAAGCAAAATAAAGGGGTTATAGCCACAAGAAGTTTCTGAGGTTGCTGATGTGTAAAATCGTCTAATTGGTAGGTATGGTCTCCTTGAAGACCAAGAAGAGAAAAGGCTTTGATTTATGAATTCCCCCTAGCATGTGTTCTTCCATGGAATCTAAGACAAGGCTCTATTTCTATTTATATATGTTTTAGAATTTAGAATATGCCCAAATCACAACAATATTTAAAATTTCCTATCCACCTTCCTCCCTTCCCTCCTTTTCTGGTTATGTCTTTTAAAAAAGAGTTTTTATTTTTATTTATATGTATATGCAAATGTCTATGTGAATAAATGCAGGTGCCAAAAGATGCCAGAAGAAGGTGCTGGATTCCCTGGGACTGAAGTCAAAGGTGAGTCAGCTGACACGGGTGTGGGGACAGGTAATGTCTGAGAGCTGAACTGTCTCTCCAGCTCCCCGACTACCTTGTTGGCAAGGCATCACTCTGGCCCATGCTGTCTGGAATTCATTCTATGTAATCCATGCTCACCCCAAATCCACAGTGATCTTATTATAATGTCAGCCTCTGAGTGCTGAGACTGATACTGTGAGCTACCATACTCAACTGACTGCTCTTTAACCTAAGGCTTTATAGGCTTAAATACAGTCTTAAAGATATCCCAATTAAAACATTCCAGCATAAAATACAGCCTAGTAAAGGCTGTCATCTTCTTCCACCTTGGATTTGGTGCCTTTCTCTGGAGGTAACCTGTGACTAGTTTGGCACAGAGATTTCTATATCCTTGTCTGGATATTTAATATATGTCTGCAATGTGCTATTCAGATGGTCACATGATTGGTTACTGTGTAGAGGCCATTTCTCCAGGAGGGTACTCTAGTTTAAAGAGGAAGTGTCCCCCACCAGGCTCAGGTCACAAACACAGTAGTGTTCGAAGGTGATCCTGGAGGCTTTGACTCAAACATTCACTAATCCATGAATGGAATCATAATTTAGTGACATTACCAGAAAGTGGAGCTTAAGGGGAGGAAGCAGACCATCGGGGTGTGTCTATGAAAGGCTTATACCAGTCCAGGTCTCTTCTTAATGTCTCTGCTTCCTGGCTGATGTCAGTGGATCAAGTTCCCCTACATAGTCTTCTCTCTTCATGTTTCAGCCTTACCTCCAGCCCATCACAATGGAACCAGAGGATCACAGACCCGTCCTTCTGAAATCAAACCCAAGCAAAGTTCCCCTCTTCTTCCTTCTCAGAGACATAGTCTCACTAAGTAGGCCAGTCTGAACTGGAAGTCATGATCTACCATGATTGCATTCTGAGAGCTGGTGGCATGTGCCACTGCTGTGGCTGCCAATCTTTTTTTCCAGCTGTTTCTGAAATTTTTGCCCAGTGATTAAAAACTGACCAACACAGAAGGTTTCTATCACATCCCAATCTAAATTAACACCTTTCTATATACTTTGTGTTATCAATATTTTTGGTTACATCTTAATATCATTTACTTCAGAGAAATCCATGTCCTCATCCTTACAACCCATGCAAACATCTCATTTATAGCTGAATAGATGGAATATGATGGGATTACCTTGAGTTTCGGGGAGAACCCTAGGTTATTCTTCAGGTCCAGACTAATAATTCAATTCCTTAGAAGTGATGTCTTTTCTTTGTGGACAAGGCAGAAGATGAGAGAAACATATGTGAGAGTAAATTTACTCACCACTAATGGCTTTGAAGGTGGACGAAGTAGATACCAGAAAAAGAATGCAGGTGGCCACTGGAAGTGGGAATGGTCTCTGTGATAACTAGTGAAGAAACAGGGTCCTCACTCCCACAACCACAGGGGGCTGAATTCTAGAAAGCATTCAAAGGACTAAGGAAACTGCTCTTTTCCTAGAGCCACAGAAAGAATGCAGCCATTCCTAGCGAGACTTAGGCTGGCCTTTGTATGTGTAGACTTGTGGGTTAGTAAAAGCCACCGGAGTTGTGGTAAGTTGTTACGGCAAAGATAGAAATGTAAGCCATCCCTCAGTTGTTCAGGGCTTATGTTGATTTGCCATTTGTTGTTTGCCTACCTGACAGACAGTGAACTTCAGGAGAGGCAGATATTGTCTCTTTGGCTGACTACACCATCATTCAACAGAACCATTCCTGTATGTGGTGGTTATCAGTTGTGTTGTTGCTGCTGAGTCAATAAAGGGATAAAGTGGGCACATTTATTGGTGGTGTCAAGTTATACATATTAGTTGATGATCTAATTGTATGTCAGTTCGTACTGGTATATTTTAAACCACTGGAGTACCTCCAGCCCACAATTTGTATGTACAGTTATTTTAACTCGCTCTTATCAATTATAATTATTTTTAAACTAGTTTTGTATCAATAGACATATGGGCTGCTTTTAGTTTTTCAGTCCTGCATCTCTTATCACATGTCTACTTATTTTTAGTATTCATTTACCTATCTATCTATCTATCTATCTATCTATCTATCTATCTATCTATCTATCTATCTATCATCTATCTATTTATATGTGTGTGTGCTCGTGCACGCGTGTGTTCCGAATGGACCATGGCCTATGTGTGGAGGTCGGAGAATCTCCTGTGGGAGTTAGTTGTTAGGTTTAGCAGCAAGTGTCCTTCCCTGCTGCCTTGATTTTGTTTTGTCAACTCCAGTCTACTTGGAGGAGGGACCCTCAGCTGAGGAATTGTCTCCATCAGACTGGGCACTGGTTATGTGTGTTGGACATTTTCTTGATTAATGATTGACATGGAGGGACCAGCTTCCTGTGGGCTGTGCTGCTCTTGGGCAAGTGATTGTGGGCTATGTAAGTAAAGTGTCTGGACACACCATGGAAGAAGCCAGGCTGCAGCATTTCTAGAACAGTGCCACAGTGGGCCAGCACTGAAGCTTCCTTCTCATTTTGTTTTAACAAATGGAGTCTCTGCATCTCTTCAACTCTCATTCTGTCCAGAATTAAACTTGAGTGTTTGCTCTTCACCCACCTGAGGGAGAACTGCTGGACAGCACCGCTGGCTCCTAATCTGCCTATTTATATATGTTTTATGTTTGGCTCTGGAATTTCCTTGAGATTTATGTGTGTACAGGGAATCATGGAGGAATCCAAGTATGTGACATGTATTTCCTACACCCCGCTCTTTTCCCACCAATGTACAGCACTTGCTTAGCTTTACATCTGAAACTCATGCATATGCCGAGGAGGCATTTCTATTTGTTTTGCTATTTTTCCTGCCAAACATTCTTATAAATACCATACCATTTTATCTTTTGTAACTGATGTACTTAAAATTTGGTAGCACAGACTCATGTTCTCTGTTCTTTGAATTTTCATATTTTCTACTTCCCCTCCTCTCTCTGCTTTTCTTCTCTCACTCTTTTTTGCTCCCTTCTTTCCCATTCTCTCTCTATTAGTTCCTTCCCTTCATTCTTCCCCACTTTCTCCTTACCCCTCCCTCCCTTCCTTTCA
>JAQHUG010000147.1:3825046-3835111 GCA_028555095.1 Dicrostonyx torquatus
CAAACCAAGTCCTTTCCTATATGAATTTACAATCTACAGACTTTATTCTAATGGGTTTTAACACACAACTCCATTTGAATACATCTATTACACACACTATTGAGTCTTTTAAGCAATTCATTATTAATTGAAGCACTTAGTTCTTATTGTAAGATCTTTGCTCATGAACTTTTCTAAGGGGATAGTATTAATAGTTGAAGATGCTTTTGTGTTTTGTGTATAATTCTTGTATCTGGCTATCTTATTTATCTCTCTGCTTTATTTATAGCAGGTTTCAATTTTATTTTTTACATTTCTGGGCAAATAGGTTGCATCATTCACAAATAGAGACATTTCTATTTTCCCATCTCGCTTCTGTGACTTCTTGTCTTGGGTAGGACCAACTATATGATGGTGGCACTGGGGGAAAGATTTCTTGCCCGTTCCTTGATTTTTAGCAGGGGAAACTTTTCTTCTTTGGTTATCTCATGCGTGAATAAGCATTCAGAGTCAGTGTGGTGAATTTAAGCAATTCCTGTCTTCCTCAGAGAAGCAGACCCTGACGTACGGCATGGGGAACAGGGAACCAACCAGCTCTGTTGCTGAGTACCATGTAGAGAAAGCGTGGGAGAGTGAAGGCATAAACTACAAGAAAAGCACAATGAAAAATGAAGACTGCAAAGAGCGAACTGAGAACAAAACCAAACCAGACGAAGATTCAGATTCAAGTTCCCAGACACCAATGGTGGTGGACATGGTGGCTGGGCAGCTCCCTGCCTTACGGATGGAGAAATGCCACATGTAGCAGGATGAAAGGAAACAGTGGGCAGGTGCTGGGGAGCATGGTCACGGAGGGTTCCTTCACCGTGTCAGAGCTCTCTCAACGATCTTCTCGAACCTATGCTGGTCCAAAGTCACGTGTGATGTTGGTGTGGCATGGACATGTCCTTACCAGCTGAGTTTAGGATTGAATATCCAGGTTATTCTCTAGAACTTGACCTTTTCAGTAGGTGTCTCTAGATTCCATCAGGTCCCACATGACACAGAACATTTAATGAAAGGTTTGATTCTTGCCACTGATTGACACTTGGAGTCACTTTCAACAGAACACCCTGCCTCATCACAGGCTCCAAAAAAGGTGACCATGCAATCTTTATAAAGCATGAGTCAAAATGAAGTTTTACTGCTTTTAAGTTGATGTCTCAGGTATTTTTTTTTCAGTGACAGAGATATAACAAGCACAGACCAAAAACAAAGTATTTCCATCCATCCACGCATCCATCTATCTGTCTGTCTGTCTATCTATCCATCCATCCACCTAATCTCATCAAATGGAGGATTACCATCAGATGCTAACTTTGGAAAGAGTAGGGCTCTATTTGATGAGATTAGGTGGATGGATGGATAGATAGACAGAGGGGACGGTTTGGTAAGGAGGAGAGCTTCTGTCACATACATGCCGCCTGGCTGGGACGATCTGCCCCAGCAAAAGTCCGTCCTTAACCTTCTGGAATTTTAAATGCTTAACTCCTTTCCTTCAAAGCATTTGCTCTGTCAGGTATAGGAAATCTCTCAGCTTACAACGCCAAGGCTTTCTCAGATTCAGATGCACTGGTTTTCCCTTTTGCTTTAAGAATTGTCTAAATAAGTTGTCCCTATTTAAGTATCTTAAATCGCTAAATGTTCTAAGTGTTTGAGCCAACTGACTCTGTCAGAGACAAGTCTCTTAAGAAAAATGGTGGGAGGGGCAAGCTGGCTGAAATGGCAAGCAGGAAGAGGGAGCTGAGAGATCTCAGGACAGCTTTTTAGTGGGTGCTGTCCCGTAAACAAGATTGACAGTGCCACCCTGGATATGTCACCTCAACTGAGAATCCGAAGTTCTGAGGCAACAGGTTACTGAACCATGAGGCACACATCCCGTTTTGTCATTAGGCAATTGGCTCTTTCAGCGCCTGTCCTGTCAACACGGAGGTCGCTGTGTTTAGTTTTTGGTGACTCGTTTCCCTCCACACATATCCTGGGTCAGAAGGTAGAGGCAGGTAGATGGTCTTAGCTGCCCATATAACTTTTCCTTTCAGAGGGCTGCTTCACTTCCTGACAGCTCTGACAGCTCCTCACGTAAATCAGCAATAAACTCTCTTGTGTTAGCAGACAGCGAAAGGTTTAAATCATCTCCTGTGAAGTTGGTTATGTTGCTCAATCTCTGATGCTTTATCGCTTCTTTTTAGCCTTCTCTTTGGTGAGGCAAGGATATCTATATTAGGCAAATGAAAAATGAACTGCACTCCTATCCTCTTGCTAATACAGCTGGTGCTTTTCCAGAACCATACCCTGCCATTGACAAATAACTGTAATAATCGCAAGCCCAGCTCTAATTTCTTGGACCATATTTTTTTCAAGAATTCATCTTTCAGCTATGAAGATGGACAGAATTGATTGTTTTGAAAAAAATTTCTAGAGCTTATAATGCTTTCTCACTTGGAGTCTGAAGTACATGGCTGAGGGCTGTTCTCAAGCTTCTGTAGTCTGCTGCCTCAGTTTCCTGGTGTGTAACATGTTTCATCCCCAGCTGGCCTTGATTCAGTAACAGAGAGTGGCAGCCACTCTTTTAAAGGAAGACCTCTGTGGCTTGCTGTTACTTTTCTTGTTTGTTTGTGGCAGGGTCTCCTGTGGCCATTGGCCTCCAGCTGTCTTCTTAGCTCAGGATGACCTTGAACTTGTAAATCCTCCTGCCTGCACCTTTCTAAGGCCGGGATTGCAGGCAAGGGCCCTCCTGCTTGCTTTATGCAGTGCCTGGGGGAATCACACCCAGGGCTTCTGGCGGGCTAGGCAAACACTCTCCCAGCTGAGCTAAATCCCCAGTCCAGATATTTACTTTGAAATTGAGAACATGTACGCTTTCCTTTCAGAAGACATCTTTGAGAATTTAAGAATTCAAAATTATACCTAGAAATAAAACAGAGAGTTTCCCCAAAGGACCTCCCCGAGAGAATCACTTTGGCTCTGACGCAAACTGCTTATTGCTATAAGCAAATACCTTAGAAAGAGATGAAGTAGGCAAGCTCGAGGAGGAATCGGGCCGCATACGGGCAGAAGGGGCTGTTATTTCTTGTTCTATATCCCAAAGAAGCCACTTAGCTGTTGTCATGCAGCTGAATCTGAGAAAAAGGTGCAATTTGTTTCAGAAGATGTTTTGTTTTCATCTCGCTTTTCTCTTTGTGTCTCTGTGTCTCTGTCTCTGTCTCTCTCTGTCTCTCTCTGTCTCTCTCTCTCTCTCTCTGTGTGTGTGTGTGTGCCTGATACGAGGCCAGAGGTCAACCCTAGGTATCATTTCTTAGGAGCTGTCTACCACCTTGTCTTTCCAGGACCTGAGGCTCACTAACTAGGCTAGCCTGACTGGCCAGCAAGCCTCAGGGTCCTGTTGTCTCCTCTTCTCTTCTACCTCTCCAGGGCTTTTTTTTTGTAAGTTGTAGGTGTAAAAATCTGGTCCTCATACTTGTGTGACAAGCACTTAACAACCGATTGTCTGGCAGGCCCCTTTCTTTATGCAGAATGCTTTCTTGTCTTAGGAACTCCAGCACTTGGGGGCTGATGCCCCGCTGGAGTTCCCAGTTTTCCCTGGATGCGTTACCTAAGGAACGGCTTGAACACTGGGTCCCATTGAACCCCCCTTTCTATCAGAATCAACACCATGGGAGCATGTCCACCTGGCGAGGGACTGCTGCTAGCAAGTGGGAAACACACTGGTTTCAGAGCCCTCCCGACCCAATTCCCGAATGGTATTTCCAACAGACAGGGAAGTCAGGTCATGGAGGCCTGCTGGGTTCCATAACGACAGGGGATTCTGGACTCATCTGAGAACAAAGGGAACAACAGTAGCCAGGAGTTTGTGCAACTAATTTTCAATATATGGTCTTTTTTATTGTACGTGTCTAAAGAAAGGGCCGCAGCCAAGGATGGGCAAATCTAGCCTGCTGTGAATTTCCCAGAAATGACTGACCTAAAGGCTGCAGCACTGAAGAAGCCCTGAGGTAGACAGGGCAATGAACATGAATGGGGAAAGGGAAGGATTGTGATATCAATTATCTGTCTGGATCCAAGGCTGCTTCCATGTGTTCTTACTGAGACTGGGATCTCTGGATCTGACAAGACGTCTGTCCTTCATTAGCTGTGTTTCATTAGGTTTATAATGTGATTTAAACAGACCCCTCTAAGCTGTAAAATGGGGGGCTACTGAGATTCCCAAGCTCCCAGTCTGGCCTTGCAGGATGTTCACAAAATGGCTCCATGAAGTCATGAATGTCATGGGGCCTGGAAGACAGATATCAAGCCAGAATGAAGTCAGACATTTTTGTCTCCAGTTAAGATTTTAAAAAGAGAGAGGCCCTGTAAGTCTGAGAGCATCTCTCTAGAGAAAAAGCAGAATTTGACTGCAGGACCTGCAGGGCTCTGCTAATTCCAGTGGTTTGGGTCCTCCCCCAGCCCCTCTTCTCTCCCTCTGTTTTGAAGGGAGCACACTGAGCGCGTTTTCTGGGTGGAGGGAGGATGAGGACCACTGTGGCAGTTTGGTGGGACTGCAACAGGAAGCAGGAAGCGGCCACTTTTTGAGTGTTCCCTCCAGCAATGATTAAAGTAAAAGCAGGTAGTCAGTCATGTGACGGGGCTGAAATGTATAAACTGAGTATCACACTGCTCTGAGAGTAGTTGCTATGGTAACCCAGACAGAGATGGAACAGCAGTAAAGGAGAGCTGCCCTGAAAGCAAATGGTATTGATTAAATGAGATTTTCTTGGGAGGCGGAGGGAAAGGGACTGCAGTGGTGCGAATGGCGGTAGGAGGCAGGTGAACCCAGGGTAATGACCGCGTGGAGAGTCTGGTTGGGTTAGGTATCGACAGATCTCGTCAGGATCCCTCATAGTAGTGGGAAGTAACATGATCATCTGACAGGCTACTGTTTCCGGGATGGACTTCCTGATTCCAATGTCATATAGTAAATCCATTGTTTCGTAAGAAGACCTTAGAGATTGAAGGTGGGCAGTATTGCTTGTCTTCAGTTAAAAACTCTATCATTGGAAGCAGGAGCATCACTCCACAGGATTTATTGGCTACATGCGCTAAGCCCCTGGTTATTTCTATCTGGGTCCCTTGTTCTGTCTTCAGTTGTTCACGCTACCATCGTAGAGTTTGCTATTTGGTTTAGGACACAGAATAGACCTCCACGTGTGTCTTTAGTGGAGAATGCTCACGCATTGTCAACTTGCCACATGGCGACCTAGCTGCACAATTCTATCTTGAAGAGACACTCTCGTCCACTCTTCAGGATCACTGTGGGAAGTGACTTACATGTAGCCGTAAGGCAGCCTGGAAACAGAAGCTCCTCAAATGCAAGCATATGGTGACACTATCAAGACCACCAAGGGCGCAGGAGAAGTGGCCAGGGTAAAGAGCATAGACCACTGTTACAGATGGTCAGAGTTTGCTCCCATGTTAGGTGACTCACAACCACCATCTGACTGCAGCTGCAGAGATCTGACTCCCTCTTCTGGCCTCTGAAGGGAACTGCACTCATGTGCGTATATCCACATATACAAACAGAAGTACAGATAATACTTAATACTCTGTGTGTGTGTATGCGCGTGACCATAGAGGAGGAAGCTGAAGTATGACCTGAAGGAGAAAAGAAGAAAGAAGGGCCTACAAAGGGAATATAGCCTTTGCTATCTGACCTGGTGAGATCTGAGAACAGCTAGATCCCAGGACTTCGGGAGCTGCTATCTGTGTATCCAAGTCTGTCATCTCTGTGGAGGAGTTTCAGACTTTCTTTTAAGAAAGAAAGCTTTTTTTGTTGTTGTTGATCTAAAATTTGTTATCCTTTCTGTGCCCTTGACATCACTGTGAGCAGGTTGAAAATGACTTCCTGAAATAACCGCTATCTTCCTCTGAGACTCGTGACCTTCCCTTTGTCCCCTCACCTCCCTTTTATCCCCCCCACAGCAATATGATGCAGCCCTCTGCCAGCAGATCTGTTACTAAAGGAATTCATGCATCTTGCATCTTGAGGATGCATTATTAATGCTTGGACAAATCGCATCAGGTGAAACCCAGCAAGTCCCCGGCACTGCAGAAAAGGAACAAAGGCCGGTTCGACAGGAGAGCAATGGATGAGACAAATTATAACAGCTGGGAGTTTCCTGTAAGAAAGATGACATAAAAACCAGAAATGTTAAAATTGTGTGCGCAGACAGCGACGGTGTACGTCTGCAGTAAGGCAGATTGCACATGGCGCTGGGAGAAAGCCATTCTAATTGCAGCTTCCATCAGGTTGCAGTGATGCAAGTCTTTGAATTTCCCAACAAAAGAGGCCAGCTTGCTGGTCGCCAAATTACTTTCAAGCAAAACCCCAGGCTGGTGCTCATGATTTCCAAGATGGACTAGAAAGGGTACATTTTTCGAATAAGGCCGTAGTCAGGTCTGACTGCACAGTGGGAACAGTGAAATGCAGCTTGGGAGGTTATGTTAGAAGGTCTGGGGGAGGGGAAAACCCCTCTGGGATAGGTGTGGCAGAATGCTTCCTTCAGCTCTCCTGAAAGGGGATGCTTGGGTAGTTTGCCAGGAGACACAGAGGGATTTACCCTTCTGTGTGTGTCTTGCAGACTGCATGATTGGAGATAGATAAATATCAGGTTTATTTCAGACGGATTAGAAAGGGCCATGAGTGCACACTCATTTAGCTGTGCAGCTTCATGGCTGTGCTGACTCCCAGTGGTCACCAATGACACATGACCCGCTGGGGAGCCGCTGAGGCTCCCTGCTCTTTCCTGTAGGGCCAGGACAGGAGGGATTTGTCTGCACAGTGGAAATTTTATGACGTCAACCTGCCTGTATATGAGTAGTTCATTAAATAAGAATTCTTACGAACTCTTGAAAGTAATGATGTTTTTAAATGAGGGTTGGGGATATGTTGGCGGAAAGTGTCAGTGATTTCTTGGTGTGTGTATGTGTGTGCGCTAACACGAGATTGTGCCTTGTGTGCACACAGAGCTCCTGTGGTTTTGTGCAATATTGTCCAGATTTTCTATCTGGAGTGTCATTTTGTTTTCAGAAGTCAATAGCAAACATGTAAGTATGCAACTGTGTCTTCATAATCCTGGTTAAACTACTGAGATTGTCCTGTTAGAGGCACTCAAAGAGTTTGTTGATTGTTTTTTGATGTGTTCCGGAACTTCCTGCATGACCACATCAAATGATTTTCTCCACAATGAAGTGAGGGAAAAAACCCTTTAACGTGCACACTCTTGCTCAGAATACACATACTAATAATATTGTGTTAATTAACCTGCATCAACACAAGCCCATGGTCATGAAATCAAATGCTGATTGTCTTCTCATATTGCTTTTCATTT
The DNA here is from genome assembly GCA_028555095.1 of Dicrostonyx torquatus. Classification (NCBI taxonomy): domain Eukaryota; kingdom Metazoa; phylum Chordata; class Mammalia; order Rodentia; family Cricetidae; genus Dicrostonyx; species Dicrostonyx torquatus. Next base: position 3,832,429 of record JAQHUG010000147.1, read on the forward strand.
CATATATATGTGTGTGTATCTCTCTCTCTATATACATATATACATATATATGTGTGTATATCTGTATATATACACATATACATATATGTGTGTATGTATATATACATATATACATATATGTGTGTGTGTATCTCTATATATATACACATATACATATAAGTGTGTATCTCTCTATATATACAGATATACATATATGTGTGTGTATCTCTCTCTATATACACATATACATAATGTGTGTGTATATATGGATCTTTGTGTATACATGTTTATCTGTGTGCACATGTGCTTGTATGCTTGTGTGTCTGTGTGTTTGATGTGTGTGTCATGAGCACACATGTGTATCTATTACTTCATAGTATCTGATCTGTTTTCTCGAGTAGTCATTTAGTCTTTAGAACTGTCAGTGCCTGTTTTTGACATTCTGAGAAACAACTGTGAGATGAAGATTTAACTTTAGAATTTAATTTTATGACAGGAATCTCATGTATATTTTCTTCCTTCTCTCATGTACAATCTTTGAATGATGGAGGGATTCTGAGCCATTTCATGTGATGAAACATGAACTAAACATGGTCTCCTGCTTTAGCTCTTCTTCCTGGGCCTTATGAACAAGAGGCCAGGGCTCTTGGGGATGGGCCAAACACAGATACCCTTGGTTTTCCTATTCCACACATTGGCTTGTCCCAGGGAAAGAAGACAGTACTCGAGGCTAAAAGTGCATTCCCTAAAGTGAACACACAGCTGGATGTGTCTTCTAACAGTATCCCTCAGTTTCCATGCTGGAGTCCACTCAGGATTTGGGGCTCGTCTATTGTCTTTAGAGACCTGTCCCTTGCCTTTGGAGACCGTGGCCTAGAATTACCGGGCTAATAGGCAAGGACTGCCTATAAGAGGTGTAATGAAAGTGTGGAGATGAAGCATGACTTCTGTGTTAGGAATAAAGTGGTGATCAGTCCCAACCAGATGCCAAAGCATCAAAGTTTTCAAACTTTAACATAAGAGAAACAGACCCATCTTTCACTCACCAGTCACTGAGACACTGCCTTTTGCTTTGCTTTGATTTTATTTCCAGGCAGCGGGTGATCCTGAAGGGTGATGGTGGATCAGCCCAAGAACACTGAGATGTGTTTTCTCTCCTGGGTAGGAAAGTTGCATAGCAGGAGTGCAATACACTACGAGTATTGATGTGGTTAATATCTGTGCAGAAGATGATGGAAGATGGAAGAATAAATTCATAGATGTCTAAGAAAAGGCCCTTCCCAAAGTGTCTCAAGGCATAGGTTATATCCTTCCCAGTAAGAAGGCATTTGAGACAAAGGGGTGTATAAATATCAGAAGTGCGAGGAGGCAGAGTGTGAGAGAACATGTTGAGAAATTCTGCTACTCCATTTGAACTTGTGGGGTGGCAAGAGGCAAGAAATCACATCAGAAAGACAAACGGCCAGGGTATGCCATGTCTACAGGCTGCACTCAGAAGTCAGGGTTTCCCTTCCAGGGCAAACATGAAGGTGGGGATGACATGATGGGATTTGTGCTTTGGAAAGTGAAGTCTCTTGGCTTGGAGAGAATAAAGGGACAAGAGGGAGAGGCGGCACTCTCTTCAGAGGATCAGAGAGACCCCAACATAAGGGTGACCACAAGGGTGATAAGTGTGGAAAAGTCAGTCACTTCTGCCCCTTCCCAAATCAAAAATGCCAGGGTTCAAAACCTCTGGCTTCATGGACCACCATTGTAGCCCGCCAGACTTCCACTCTTTCCTTCATCGTGTGTCTTGTGATGGAACACGGCTCACTCTAGTCTGTCTATTCAGTATTGCCAGAACTACCTCTGGGAAGCCTTGTTCTCTCTTGTTCAAACTCAAACGGGACAATGAATACACACAGTGAGCAGTCACCAGAATGTGTGAAACTTGGCTGTGATCTTTCTGATGGTGGGGTTGTTTTTTACAATACATCAAAGTGACCTCCAACTATGGGGCACCTTCTGAATATCTTTTAAAATGATAAATTTAGCAGGATAATTGCCATTTCGTCAACCAAAAGAAATTAAGAGTGCCTGCCATTCTAGAGTTATGACAAGAAAATGCCTCTGTCGTCTGTCGATTCTCTACCCCTGAGTGGTAGCCTCAGAATGCAAGCTCATGTTGGGCTGAAGATTCTGGGTGACTTATTGACATCTGTATAGATCAGCAGAGACGGGGGGTAGGACTCCCAAGTTTGTTGCATCTTGAAGTTATTATGCAGATATGCAGATATAAGTATATATTCTCAGAATATGTATGTGGAGGAAATGGAGAAGTAGACTCCAGGTTAATTCCCTTGGAGTGCCATACACTTATTCATGTTCATTCCAGTTGTAGAATCACAGACTCTGAACTATTGTTTGCTCTGCTTTTTAAGCACACTGAAGGCTGTATTTTCAAACCAAAATTTAAAACACAATGTTATTACTATTTCGTTTTTCCATTATTTGGAAAGTGTAACAGGTGTCCAGTGAGTAGGGTGGATGCTGAATTTCTTTTCCTCCTGTTCTACATGTTGTTTCCATTGGTTCATTCCTTAATCTTTCTGATATTAAAGGTATTGCCTACCATTTCATTTTTTCCTACACCTAATCTTTTTTTTTATTGTTAAAAGAGAAATTTACATTTTCTCCCCTTGTCCCCGGCCCTCCCGCTCCCCCA
>JAQHUG010000147.1:3845214-3856410 GCA_028555095.1 Dicrostonyx torquatus
AGCATGTGTGTATGGGGGCCACACAGCATGTATGTATGGGGGTGCACAGCATGTGTGTATGGGGGCCACACAGCATGTATGTATGGGGGTGCACAATATGTGTGTATGGGGGTGCACAGCACTGTGTATGGGGGATATACAACATGTGTGTATTGGGGTGTAAACAGCATATGTGTATGGGGCATGCACAGTATGTGTGTATGGGGGTCACACAGCATGTGTGTATGGGGGTGCACAGCATGTGTATGGGGGTCACACAGCATGTGGGTATGGGGCGTGCACAACATGTGCATATGGGGCATGCACAGCATGTGTGTATGGGGTGTACACAGCATGTGGGGGGTGTGCACAGCATGTGGGGGGCGTGCACAGTGTGTGTGTATGGGGTGTACAAAGCATGTGTGTATGGGGTGTACATAGCATGGCACACTTGTGCGAGCCAGAGGGTCACTTGTGGGAGTTGTTTATCTCCTTCTATCACGTGGGTTTTGGGAATGGAGTGCATGTTGTCAGGTCAGGGTTGATGCTAGGTGCTGAACCATGTCCAAGGCTGTTCTTCGTTTTCTTAACGACTGCAATTCTGGCACGTGCACATACAGTGCACATACATATGGAAGCCAGAGCCAATGTCAGATTCTTTCTCTATTGCTCTCCACTTTATCTTTTGAGAGAGGATCTCTCACAGAAGCTGAAACTTACAGTAGGCTAGGGTGGCTGGGCCATGACCCCAAGAATCTGCCTAGCCTACCCACTATCCTTGGCTTTGGTTGTGTATAATCTCTGCTGTGCCCAGTTTCTACCTGGGTTCTGGAGATTCAGACTCAAGTCCTCATGCTTGCATAGCGAGCTCTTTACCCACTGAGCCTTCTACTCAGTCTGATAATTCCTCATATTTTAAACAAAGCTTAATATAAAATTCATTGTCCTCTGTGTAGCATTTCCCTCTTGGCCCTACTTTCTCTGGCGCCCTCTCTGCTTATCTGCATTAGCCCCTCCACAAACTGCAGTGTTGTAATTATTCATTTACTTCTCTCTCTTCTGCATTTCTTGAGGTCAGTGGCTGTGTCTTATTTGTCCCAAGTTTCTAGGCTGAAACCAGTAGGTATTCTAAAAAACATCTGTTGATACATAAATGAGCGAAAACGCAGCCAATCAAACTTTCCAAATGGGTGAGTCGACATTTAAAGACACTCTCAGAGGTCCTGAGTAGGGGATTACACAAACTCAGGGTTTTATAGACATGGCTCTGTTAGGATGTCTGGTCTGAAGGGAATTGTATAAAATAATGTTTAAATACACATTTGATTGAGTATTGCTAATTCATCATAATGGCGGTATGATTCTAATTTGAATTAAAATAGAGTTGAGAACAGCTGTTAAAAGAGAAGATGATCCAATTTCCAATTGTTTTTGTTTAGAGTAAAAAAAGTATGTTTTGCTCTTTCCTTATATCTGAGGAGAAATTAAATATTAAAACCACTGAATTGGGACAAGCAGTGTCTCATCTGGTACAAAGAGACTTACATATTTGTAGATAGATTTTGATACTGACCCAGAAACTGAGGCTGGATATTCATTCTTTTAGCTACGTTTGAGATTTTGAGGAAGATTCTAATGCTGGCTGTTTTAATGGAGACTTTTGTTGGATAGAAGTCTATTCAATTTCTCTTTAGCTGGGTTGAGCTCAGAAGTGGGTACCATCCCTCATGGTCTAAATCACACCACACAGCTCATCCTCTGATTCTCGTTCCTGTATCCAGTGTCAAATCAAACTGGACAGTCCACATTTAAACCAAAAAATATTCTCTTCAGACATGAACAAGATGATGATATTTTTAATTTTCTAGGGGTCTGCAGGATTTTACATTTTGCTGAGAATACATGAAAACCAAACATCTCTGAGGCAGCTGCAATTCTGAAGTGAATGTCAAAGGACACAATATCTGCTCTCTCTGAGACTGTCGATGGCACCATCTTGAAATTTCCTATCCTCAAATTCATATTGAACTTGGATTTTGGAGCAGTGGAATGTTAATAAGAGAACAGTTTTCTATGGCTGAGGTCCTTCTGATGAACATCTGTTCTACACACAATTCATACAACTTTTAGGCCCTTGTCCAAGAACATGAATGCCAGGTCCTCTGTACCCAGCAGTTACGGAGATTGGAGCAGCATTTTCGATGTGTGTGTATAATGGTGTGGTCCGGTGAGGAGAGGACTCTGGAAACTCCAGCCACTGGGTTTCTCCTGCCTCGCAACCACAGTGTAAACCCAGTATTTCTTTTGTGTGCATTTGATTTTGTTTTCCCTCAAGGATGAGACTATGTAAGGCCTCATAGTTGTGTCTTTCAAAGGGAAGTTGCTTTTGTATGCAGCTAGAGAAGTGACTAGGGATAGTCCTATTGTCATAGAGTTTAGAGGCTAAGTTTCTGGAGTTGCACACAATTAGACATACACGAGGTGCACTGTCTAACTCTAGAGGCTTTCTAATTAATTAAGAATTTTGTGTTGTTAGGGGTTGGATCCAGGGCCTTACACATGCTAGGCAAGTGTTCTACAATTGAGGGTTGGGAACATTTTTCAATTTATTTATTATTTTATGTTTTAGTTCAACTACATACTGCATATTGAATATATCCCTGCTCACACTCCCTTCCCTTCCCCTCTTCCCTATCAATAGTACTATTGTTCCCATAGATAGTCAAAATTTTCATGTCATATGTTTTATATGTCTATGCGAAATCTAGAACCCCCCACAAATGAGAGCAATCATGATATTTATGCTTCTTAGTCTGGCTTATTTCATTGACTATGGTTACCTCAAGCTTCATGTATTTTCTTGCAAATGACATAACTTCTTTTTATAGCTTAAAAATTCTCATTTTTTCATTACTTTGTTGTGGGACACCTAGGTTGTCCATTGGGAACAGTGCTTTAATAAGTGAGCACTGATGTGCAAGGATCTCTGGAATATGTTGACTTGGAGTCCATTAGGTGAATACTAAGGCGTGGTACAATGGGCTCATATATAAGTCTGTCGTCAGTCTTGGAGGCCCCCACACTAATTATCCATAGCGGCTAGACTAGATTGCAGTGTAGAAAGGTTCGGGTACATCTGAATCCTCACTAGCATTTTGCTTTTACTTGTTTTCTTAATGATCTTCATTCTTACTGGTGTGATACAGAATCCTGGTGTGGTTTTGGTTTGTATCTATTTGATGCTGAAGGGAATTGTACATCTTCTTTTTGTGCTTATCACCCATTTGTATTTCTCCTCTTGATAATTGTTTGCTTATTTCATGGGTCCATTTATTGATTGCGTTGTGCGATTTCTTGTTTAGTTTTTGATGTCTTTGCATGTTTTAGATAATTTTTTTTATAGGTATAGCCATTAAAGACTTTCTCCCAGTCTATGGGCTGTTGCTTCCCTCAACTAACCATTTCCTTTGCTATTTCTAAAATGTGTGAATTTTATGAAGTCCTCCTTGTCAATTATTTCCTTACTTTCTGAATGACTGGGTCCTATTCAGAAAGGCCTTAACGATACTGCTTCTTGAAGGGTTCTCTTCCTGAGTTTTTCTACAAGTTTCAGAGGTGCAGGTCTTACACTGAGGTCTTTGATGCATTTGGAGTTGGTTTTGTTCAGGGTAAGAGGTAGGGATCTAATTTCCTTCTCCTCCGTACACAGTTTTCCTTGGATCACCATTGAAGAGGCTTTCTTTTTTGCCAACCAGATGGCTATAGCTGCATGGGTTTGGATCTTGTTGTCTTGAAGACTTCAAAAATGATTTATTTTTAAATTGTGTGTGTGTGTGTGTGTGTGTGTGAGTTTGGGTGATTGGAGAGGCTAGAGAGATTGGATCCCCAAAATGGAAGTTACAGGCAATTATGAGCTACCCATCATAGGTGCTGGGACCAAACTCAGTTCTTCTGGAAGGGCAGTGTGTGTTCTTAATATCAGAATCATCCCTGTAGTTCGAACCTATTTTAAATTAAGAAAAATATTTTTTCTTATAAATAATAGATGGAGGTATGGAAAGTAGTGAAACAAAAATTTGTGCATTATTCTTTATTATCATTTAACTATTATACAATTGCCTTTCGGTCTAAGCAGTCTCCTCTTATGTGAGATGTTTTAAAGCAGGCACTTCACAGTGACCATTGTTCTGTCTTTTGTGTCTTTGTGCCACAGCCAAGGGTGACTGACAATGAAATGAGCTGTGAAGACTCTCACCCTGTGGTCTGTGCTGGCACTGACAGTGAGTTTGGTCAACCTGATATAAAACTATATGTTTCGGAGGAGGGACTCTCAACTGAGGAATTACTTCCATCAGATTGGCCTGAGGACACGCCTGTGGGACATTTCTTAATTGCTTATTGATTGGAAGGGCCCAGCCTACTATGGTGGTGCCACCCCTGGGCAGGTGGTCCTAGGCTGTATAAGAAATAGGCTGAACAAGCCACAAGGAACACAGCAGTAAGCAACTTTCCTCTATGCCCCTGCCTTTGCTCCTGTTTAAGTTTATTCCCTGGCTTCCTTCAATGATGGACTGTAACCCGGAAGTGTAAACCAAATAAACCCTTTCCTCCCCAAGCTGACTTTGGTCAGCATTTTATCACAGCAACAGAGAGCGAACTAGGAGAGCCTGTGACAGCTCCGTCCTAAGAAGTGATCGAGTCACCCTGTCACAGCAGCATCGTTCTTGGGAGCAGTGCTAGCTGAAGGAAGACAGAGTTCTGTTCCTTTTCTAGAACCAGAGCAATATATCTACAGCTTCAAGTTTTCTGTCTTGATCTAGCTTGCTAATTGATTTACTGACAAGGAAAAGAATAATGGAATACCACATCAGAAAAATTAGCATACTTCCTAGTATAGGTAATGTGGCCCTTGTCTGACTATGAATTCCAGAGCAAGCTATCATCTGGGCTGCTCAGCCACAGATGCCACTCAGAGCTGTTTGGGCACCTTTGTCAACATTACCTAAACATCATGGTTGATATCAGACTGTACAACAAGAGGCTAAGCCATAGAAGTGCGCAACCTTTTATTCTTATGGGGAAGACTAAACGTGGTTTGTTTGGATACCAGGAAACTATTAAACAGTGAGAAAAACAACAGATGGGATGAACAATGGTTGTAATTTCTATGGACATGAAGTGAAACCTTTCAAGTATATACTTCAGGCTTCTGGGAAGAGCAAACAGACCTACGGACTCCGGGTAATCAAAAGATAAATCAGCTCATTTGGAGCAAAAGGCCAAGAGGTGGTCGCTGGGGAAGCAGGAGTCCATTGGGTAGCATCAGTGATGGGACTTTTCTCTAGCGTGAGCAGATTCTATGTTTGACACCTACCACATCAGAAGAAAGGAAGACACGTTTCTAGGCCGTCTTTCAACTCCACACCACTGCCCACAAGGGCTTCTGTAGCACATGGAGGATTTGTGGCAGACAGTAAACTTACACTGGATAAAAAGGGAACTACTAATGACTCCTTTTGCCATACAAGTCCTCTCACTGTGTAACTTCACAAGAGGGACTTTTTCTTCTCTTCATTTCCAGAGAAAGGGTGCTTTTTGGATGAAAGGGGACTTAAGGTTTGGTAATGACACCAGTGAGCTTCTCTCTGATGAGAGCACTTAGGTGAGAGAAACTGATTTTCTTCCTGAAATAGGAAGTTGGTTTTAATAACCAGGACCTGGGGGGCTGCTATCATGGCAAAATCCCGACACTCGTGAGCCTTGAATGATGGGTATTCTCATTTATTGCTGGTGGTAAGGAAAGCTGTGTAAGCCTCATGGAGGGAGTTGCTCAGGATGTAGTTGGATGATATCCATAAGAGCCCTTCGGAGGGGCTTGTCAGTGGATGTGAACACATATTTATTCATTGACTAGTGATCCCCAGCCAGGAGTCTGTTCCAAAGAGAAACTGGTAAAAACATCAAAGCAAACACACAAAACTGCTCACCATAGGAAGACTTGCAATTTTAAAACAGATAAAGACCCACTGCTTACACTAACAAGGGCTTAGACTAATAAACTACATTTTAGTGATAAGATGGAGTACAATGAAACTGTGCAAAGAGATGTTTACTCTCTATACATTGCTATGAGTTGTCGTCATAGTTGGATACAGCAAAGAGCGAACATTGTGTCGACCTGGACAACGGAGGCCCTGAGGGCTGAGCTCTGGTTGATGGGAGGAGCCTCTTGCCAGGCCAATGCGCGCTTGCAAAGATGTACTGCAATGATAGGACCTGCTCTGTTTAATGCTTTTACTAAAGAATGTGAGACCATCGAGAACAGCAACTTGGCATTGAAGCCTCTCACTATTTTCCAACAAAGATAGATTTGAACCTATAGGAGTGAAGTTCTGTGGGTGGTAGAAACTCGGACTGTCTGAGCTGCCATTTCTTGGTCATTGTCCTCAGAACCGTATTCCCTGCATGCAGACTCTTTCAACATGCAGAGAAATGACATCTGGCTGCTCCGTAGAAGTAGCCAGAGAAGTCAGTCCCAACTTCCAGGGCAGATTTCCTCAGTGTTGTTCTTGAGAAAGATTCCAAACCCGTGCTCCTAGCACTTTGTAGAAGTTCCTGCAGCCGTGGGGAGTGGATGGATCTGCAGGGCTGCCAAGACAGTATTCCTTTCCCTCCTGGAACGGCCAGAGGAGCCAGCTTCTTAGGAAGCAGCCTGCTGCTGCAGGATGACATGGGGGCCTCAGCAGCACTGAAAAGTCTCCCACTACCCAGAAGTTGGAGACCATCCCAGGGAATCTATGCAGTATACGCTGGGGTGGGCCAAATGGCCGCTCAGAACTGCCAAAGGCTGCCTGGATCACGAGTTCACATAAGCTTGGGCTCAGCAGGCCAAGCCGCTGGCACTTGTTCAGTACGGGGAAAATAAAATCAACTTTATGTGGCAAGTGATAACCCTGACATTTCAACATATTTACCACAATGTCGTTTCCTAGAGCTTCAGAGCACAACAAATTACAATAATAAATACCGTCCGATTTCCCTAACAGCTCTTTTGAGTTATTAGTGGGAGTCAAATCACCTAAGTCAATCAAAGGCAGCTTAAAAGCTACTATGCTGCTCTCCCAAAAGATTCAAAGGCCCCTGTCACTCCTGTGCAGTGGCTTGGGGCCCTAGTTGTGACAGGAACTGAGCACATTTGCATAAATTTGAAAGTCAAGTCCATGACTTGTGCCCCTACTAAGACCATGCTTAAACTTGATGACTTTTCTCAGCTTAGATCTAAAATCTCATCAGAGCTTACTATGTTTCCTCAGGAATTGTGTGAATGAATACAACATGTAATTATATTTTTGTTGTTGAAGGTGTATGTTTGCACATATTCATATACGTGTATGTGCATGCGTGTTTGCATGTACTCGTATGTGTGCAAGTGCATGCGCATGTGTCCCTGTGGAAGCCAGAGGCCAGTCTTGGGTGTCTCCCTAGTTGCTGTGCACCCTGCTATGTGATTCAGCATCTCTCACTGAACATGGAGCACACTGGCTGTTCAATGAGTCCCAAGGATCCAGCCATCTTTGCCTTCTCACTACTCAAGATTGTGCCACAATGCTCCACTGTTTGACACAGGGCTCGAACTCAGGTCCTCATGTTTGTACATTACACACTTTACCGACTGAGCAATCTCCCCAGACATGTAATAATCTTCTTTGCATGGGGAGTTGTTGCATTAGGGTAGAACATTCTACATGGGCTGAGAAATTTAAAATCAATGTATATTTTTGAAGATTTTGCATTGCACATAGATTTGGGGACCCATTATTATTTCACAAGAAAACACTGCTGATTGAAGGGACTCTTTCATTCCAGGCAACCCTCACCTGAGAAGGAAACAGAGAGGCCCATGTTCCACTCATGACCATGGTTTGCCGTAATTGCTGAATACTTGGATGAGCTGTCAACTTGATAACTGTTTGTCATGTCCTCCTTAATTGGAGCCCCATAGAACAATAATGAAGCATGCTCTCCATGCAGATGACTTTGTGATTGATGACCCAGCTCAGGAAATCACTTACAAATACAAGCCAAAATTCAGGCCGTTGATGGAGCTCATCTGATAGTCTCTTGGCCCTCTGAGTATGGCTCTGTGATTGACACCCACAGTATTGTGATAACCCAAGAGAAAAATCTTGCCTCCAGACACAACAAAGGCCCATAAATTGACTCACTCTTATTGAAATGGAGATAAATTTTGTTAGCTTCTGTTCAAGCTGACTGAGGGTTTAGTGCATATATATTTTTAATGCTGTATGAGTGAAAATATTACATTGAAAGTAATATCAGTTGATTGACATTTTTAGAAATTGAGTTCTGTTTTTGCAGAGTCATTTTTACCAGCTAGACAGATGGAAGCAAGAGGGTGCTAGAGGCTCTGGTAGGCCCATTGCGGTGAAGCCGCCTTTGGGAGGAGGGTTTGTGAAGGGCACAGAGGACGCGTTGATTTCATGATCAATTTCTGCTGGCACATGTTTCCCCAACTCCTTTCAATAACAAATTAAGTAACACAAACAATTTTTTTAATGTTTTACTTTATCGTTTGGCCTTTCAGAACTCACTGTCACAAATATTTGGGTTAATTTAAAAATTATAACTGAAAGGTGGAATTTTTCAAAAAAGTGTGAATTAATAACTGACAGCAGCCATTGCAGAGAAACGTGTTCCTAGTCCTAAGAAGGGAGGTTGAGAGGTTTTCTTCTTAAATCAAATGGCTGTGGTGCACTAAGGGCTGCTCTCAATAAATACAAAGGAATCATCAACTCAGGCACGAAGGTTCAGTAAACAGTGAAAGGAGAGGAGGATGCCAGCTTTGCGATTAGCGTTGTCCACAGCTCTGTGAAATGCCACTCATCGCACATATGCAGACACATTCCTGAATTTGTGCCTTCCCTCCAGAACCGTACTTAGAATTATGTTTGTTACTCTTAGCACCTACAAGTATACTCCCAAGAACTTGCAAGAAGACAATGACGAGAATCTAGAGCTACTGGCAGTAATGGATTGTCGCTTGTGAGCTCTCATCGTTACAGAGTGATGGAAGCCCGCCCACTGATTACTCACTCATCCAGTAATTTGCACAAGATTGAGGGACTCTTAGTTCAGGGTTGAAGTTGTATGTATGTCAAGCTTTGGATTATAACAGTACCTGTGGTTTAAAGACGCCATGGAATGTTTACAAATGCACATCTGTATGCATCCATTTGGTCATTGTTGGGCACCTGACCCTTGGAAATCCCCCATCTAGCCACACAGAGAGGTGAAGTGCTGCTAAAAAGGAGGCAGTGTTTGTTTTTGTTTGTCTTAGAGAAGGCACTGTAGACTGGGCAGCCCTTGAGCCTGACTTTTGGCTGGATTAAATCTCCCTAAATAGGGAGGGAAAAGAGAAAGTAGATGGAATTGTTTCATTATTAATAATAAATTTTGTTCTTTGACAATTTCACATGCATGTAATGCAATATGGTTGCTCTCTATCTCTCTCACTTTGCTCCCACCGCTTCCAGGGCCCCTTCTTCCTTACAAATCTCCTCATCACGTGCTTGAAGTTTTGTTTTGTTTCATGCCTCCTAGAGTTGAACCAGGGTTGTCTGTGATCATGAGTTTGGGAGTACATTAGAGCCTGATGGACTCATCAGTGCATACACCCCTCTGCCAGAAGCTGCCAATTGCCAGTTGTTCAGCAACAGGTCGTAGGTCCTGCGAGCCACTCCCCCAATCACAGCTGACTAGTGGGTGGGTCTGTCTTGTATAGCTCCAAAGTTCAGTCACAGCTGCTGGGAGTTCCTGGCCACCCTGGCAGGGCACACATCAAAGACGGCATCTTGTGGGGCTTCGCTGTTTCTCAGCCATCCTTTCCATGTTCTCTGACCCTCAAAGGGTAGCATAAATGTCTTGCTTAGGGGTGAGCCCTATCCTGCATTTTCAGCATCTTGTGCAGTCATGGGTCTCTGAATTCACCTCTATTCACTGCAAGCAGAGGATTTTCTGATTAAGACTGCTATTAGCCTTCCAGTGTATAAACATGGATATTCAGAAAGTGATTGGTGCTATGCCAATTTAACTAAGTAGCAGTAGTAGATTCTTTCCTTGCACTTAAGTCATAGGTTTTAAACTGGGTATTTATATTAATCATGGATTCCCTCCTTTGGTACAGGCCTTACAGCCAGTCATGGAGCCATTGGTCATCTCTATAACAGTTGTGCCAATATTGTAGCCGTGGACACATTTCACCTGGAAGGTTGGTATTATAGATCATAAAGTTGTTAGCTGAGTAACAGCACTGATACTGTTACTCTTCTTGAAGCATGCACAGCACCATAGAGACTATGAAAGTCAGCAGAGAGAGAGAGAGAGAGAGAGAGAGAGAGAGAGAGAGAGAGAGAGAGAGAGAGAGAGGACGCTGCCAGCTTCATTCTAGCTTGATTGCTCTATATTCTTCTCAAGGTGTGAAGTATCTTCAGCAACAGGGCCTTATTGACAGGTTCTGGCAGGCAATGAGCCGGAAATGCAAGAGCCTATATTCTGGGATGCTGTCTAGAACTTCCCTGACAACAGTTCCTATGAAGTAGCTCACACCTGGCGTTGAGTTTTTGTTTAGTGACCTATTACTTCTAGGGTTGGCATTGTCTAGCCTTGTGCGATAATCTGCTTTCAAACTCCCTTTTATGCTTTTTAATTGGCTTACCAGGTAGTAGATTTTTATGTGGCGTGTTCACACACCCCTTTGTTTTGGCTAAGCCTTGTATTACCCTCATCTCCTGCATTCCTGCACTCTTCTGCCTGTTTGAGCATCCCTGCCTTCAGTATTCCAGGTGTCAATCTTCATGTTTGCCTACGCACTACCATCCCTTTTCTAGCAAGCTGGCTTCTGAAGATACTCTGAGTTAAACACACAAACCTATGCTGAGGGAAGGCATCCGAGAAACAACACATAGCACTTGTCTTTCCTGGCTTGAGTTATCTCCAGAGGTCTAATTGTGCTTTTCTGCTTTCATCCATCACACAGTTTGCTATGCTGAAGATGCTACACACCTTGGGAGGAAGATAGAGAGCAATCAAGCTGTAATTTCGGGAGTTTATTTTTTATACCTGAGTATATACCTGTGTATATAAATCACATTTTTATCATCTATTTATCACTTGATGGACATTTTTTTTACTTTTTTT
>JAQHUG010000147.1:3874871-3897868 GCA_028555095.1 Dicrostonyx torquatus
TTACACAGTCTTCCCCTCATCTTTACACTGAGCTTTTTTACTTCTTTGATCCCCAAGAGACATCTTTCTGGCCTGTTGTTATTTTTATTTACTAACTTTTTTATTTTTGCTGAGTTTTCTTTTTCACCTATTGTTTCTATTTGCCTGGAGCAGAAGTAGTGGGCCATCTTTAGGGACTGACAGACTAAACTGTCCAGTGGGAGATAATTCGTCTCCACACCCACCGTTTATCATGAGCGCTATAACAAGGAAAGTCTGTATCACCAAGCATCAACCACAACACAATTCTCTATAGCTGCTAATGAAAGGAAACTGACAACTGCACAGGCAAGACTAACAGGCACATTTCAGAGTAACAAATGTCAAATCCTACGCTGGTTTCCGTAACAGCACATTCTTATCATGTCAAGCAGAGAATAACTGCTGTGTCAAAATGCTTTTGGCTAAGACTGCAAATGCATATGGAAATTCAGCAAAGATCAAACTTAACTGATAGGCACATCCAGCTGGTCACGGGCTGTGGTGCCTTTGCCCATGTTCACACATGTCAGGCCTTATCCTATAACTCCAGAATGTGACAACATTTGGAGATAGAGTCTTTACAGTAATTAAGAGGCCTGGGATGGGCACTAATTTATATGCAACATTATTGTTTTTTTAATCTTTGTGTTGTGCTAGTGATTGAAGTCCAGGGTCTTGCACATGCTAGGCAGACACTCTACCACTGATCTACACTCCCAGCCCAGTGGGCTCAGACTCAGTGTGACTGGTGTTCATAGGACATGATGTGATTAGAACAAACCATATAGAGAGGAGCACCCTGTGAGGACAGCTCTAACGGCCAGCTACCAGCTGAGGAGAGAGACCGCAGAAGAAAACGACCCTGCTGGTCTCTAAGCTTGAGACTTTCAGACTCAAGAACTACAACAAAATCAATTTCTGTTATTTAGCTAACACTGTCTTGTTGTGGCCACTCTAGCAAACTAATTCAACTCTTGGTATCTCTACTGTCCACCTGCATGTCTCTAACCCAGAGAAGAGCAAATCATCCTGTCTCAGCCTATCCCTGATCCAGGGACCAAGGTCAGTTCTTCTGGGTCATCTGTAGACAACAATTATGCTACAGCCACTAAAACAAAATTCCACACTGCTTTCTATGCTGCCCCACACCAAGCTTCTTTCTGGTCATTCTTGTAAGAGGAGGGAGTTGTGTTCTCAGCACCTGAGAGAAACGCAGGCCCTTTTGTTCCATCCTACCCGGCTCCCTGGTCGCATGGCCGCACGGCCTGCTTTTGGCCCTGGCTTATACCCGGAATAATTACTCACAAACTGGATTCATTTAAATACTGCCTGGCCCATTAGTTTTAACCTCTTATACATAGTAGTCTAACCCATATTTAGAAATCTGTGTGTAACCATGAGGTGGTGACTTATTGGAAGATTCTAACCTGCATCCATCTGGGGCCGGAGCATCATGGCGTCTGGCACATTTCCTTCTCTCCAGCCTTCTGTTCTGTCTACTCTGCCCACCCAAGGGCTGTGTCCTATTCTATAGGCCAGGCAGTCCTTTATTCAACCAATGAGAGCACAGAAACACAGAAAGGACCCTCCTACACCAGGTCATCTTGCTCAGATAACAATGGCTCAGGGGCAAGCATGTTGAAAGCATCTCTCATCCTCGTTGGTGACAGTGTACTGATTAGTCTAGCTAGCTGTGCATCTCTGCGCTTCTTCCCTCAAGTTAGATGCAGGCTCTTGAACCTGAGGTTTGCTATGATGAATTTGCTCCCATATTCTAACCAAGTTATCTATGATGGATGTGCTGGATTTTAAAAAAGTAATCAAAGCTTGTGATAATTCTGTTGGCTCTATAATCATAGTGCACACTTGTTTCTACTATAGCATTCTTAGGCTATTGTTGAAATGGCTCTCTCTCTCTCTCTCTCTCTCTCTCTCTCTCTCTCTCGGTGTGTGTGTGTGTGTGTGTGTGTGATAACACATACTAAATGCTCTTGTTCATTAAAGACATTGTGAAAAGACATGATAAGACATCGCTATTTTCTCTTTGTGCATGCAGATTCCTAACATGTACAGATCGTTTGAAGCTGTGCTCCACTGAAGTTCCCAGTCGTATTTACCAGGAATGGGATTTCTTTGAGAGCTACCCTATCTGCATGGCTTTACAGGGTCTTGGTGCATCAAGCAAGAATGCTTCTATTTTGAACACTTGGGGTTTTAAAAATATAATTTACCCTGAAATCCCTTCTGCATTTTAAAAATTGTGTCTGAATTCTCAACGCAGTCAGAATGACTGTTTGGTAGACAAAATGTATCCCCAAACCATCAAGGGATTTTCCTAAGCAATTGGGATTACTCCAAAATACATTGCAGATTGGTATCAACTATCATATTTGAATTTGTATTCTAGCGCTGAGAGCAATTTGTAGCGCATTCTAAACCGCAGCTCCTCCCTCGCAGTTTCAAAGGCTCCTGTCTGTGACAAGTGCTAAACATGCTGTTGTTACAGTAGCAACATCAGCAATGGCCCAGAGACATCACAGCAAAGTGAGTGACAGGATGGAATGTCTTAATCACTTTATACACACAAACCTTCAGGATAGCCTGATCTCCTCCGATGGGGAGGAAATGAAGCCGTGAGTGGACTGAGAATGCTAATTGCAACCCGAGAAGTGCGGCTTTCTGCAGTGTTTTAAACGTTGTCAGAGCTGTCTTCCCATTCACTGCAGCCACAGAAAGTTAACTTCCTCCCACCAATCCCTGAAATAAAAAGAAAGCTCAGAGTCCCAACCATATCTATAGGAAAAAAATTCTAAAATGGTGAGTTCTACAGCTGTGAATTGACCTTAATCATGGCTTTTATTATTTAAGATTTAATAAAATTTCAAGTGATCTGCAGAACAGTAAGATCTCTAGTTAAGTAGGAGGTGGAGGTGGTTTGAACTGTGTTATATGAAAACCATCAGAGACAATAGAGCTCTTGATAGATATCCGTTGAAAAGCATTAACAATATATCACACTCCACTGCCAGCTGAAAACCCGTAATATTATTCACAAATTATGTATTTAAGATTGGGGAGCCAGAGACGTTTTTGTAATGCTAATAGGAAGACATCCCCTCCAGAGGTTCAGAGGAGTCTGCATTTTCATGCTCACCTAACTGCTTGACCGTGCGACTGAAGGAGGAGATTGACGATTCTGAAATTGTTGCCTGGCTACATGAACCCCACTTCCTACAGTGCGATCTGCCTATGCTCCAAGGGTTAGATTCAGATGTGTTCTTCCAGAACCTAGGCTGTAATTCACACACTTTATCTAAGGATGTTTCCATGACTGTAAGTCAGTTCATTCTAAGGAAAGTGTTGCTTTGAATAATGAACTGATAATAAGACCAGAAAAATTAAAACTGAATGCCATGCAAATAACATGGGCATAGGGAATATTGTTTAAGACATGGTTTGAGTGTTATTGTTTGGGTTTAAAATGATACAGAAGCTACAGGATAGAAGAAACACAAAGCAAATTTATAGCAGGTGCCTTTATAGAGCCCTAAAACTTTTAAGTATCCCAGAGGAAGTAGAATTAATTCATGGCGAGATTGGAGTCTTTGATATCTCCATTAAGATTAACAAGAAAGAGGCATATGGTGGGGGAAATAACAGAAAGGTAGACATGTCTGACTAAGTGGTGTGAAGTTAGAAGATTAATTAAGATACCCAGACAATAATAATAACAAGTGCTACAACATCACTAGCCAGCAATGCAACATTAGCTGAAAGCACAGGTGGAGGGCTAGGGAGACAAGGTTGGACTGAGGGCATCACTTGATGAGTTGTGGCTTTCTCCAAGGGGCTGTCAATCACTAAATGGGCCCTACATGTGATTGGCCTAGCATTGTTCTCTCCATTCACTGGAATCTAGGTTGCTGATGGGACAGGATCAGATTAGGCTGTCAGGCACAGCAAGGGAGAAGAGACAGAAAGGCCACCTTTAGAGCAAGATCAAGGATGGAAATAATTAATTAAAGTCAGCTTTTAAAGTTTCTTTTGGGCAGGGACAACACAGAAAGTTAAAATCTTAAGAGAATGCCAGAAATGCATTTTAACTCCAAACCGTTCTCTTCAGTCAACACGTATTTGAGCTTTTGACAAGTGATAGAATTGATAAATCTGACTTGCACTTTTATCTCTCTACCCTGTCTATCTAAGTAATGCAGTTTGAAAAGGAGTAAGACATAGGGCATCTATCACACTGCAAATCAATGCTTCAGCTTTCATTGATCCTCAGAGACAATGGGCTGTTGCGGGCAAGGGCTCTGGAATCAAACAAATCTGGGTAGGAGAAGACAAGTCTGTGTGTAGTTTCCTCACCTATAAACTAAGTCAAAATATCTACATCCAGAGCCATCAGGATGGCTCAGCAGGTTAGGTGCCTGATGACCTGTTCCATCCCTGGACACCACAGGATGGACAGAGAGGACTGTCTCCCACAAGCTGTCCTCTGACCTCCATCCATGCACGGTGGGGCAGGAGTGCTCGCCTACCTACCCAGGGGATGGAGCAGCAGGCCTTGGGTGTTACAAAGGATTGTTATGCAGTTAACTGTCTTTACAATTATAATCTTGCCATTAATATTTTATAATTATTGATTAAACATGAAAATAAAATAGACTGGCAGGAATTATTTATGTTGGGAAAATTGGATACATTATTCTAAAATTCATTGCACATCTTTTAACACTTGAAGGAAAGTATTATTCTTCAATTAAAGATATAATAAATACTAATTTCAAAATAAGATCCTCAGAGATATATATTCATATGGTTAAGTATTTTACACTATGTAATTTTTATATCCTAATGCAATTCAGATCAGAGTTAATATATAATGAAAAAGTAGCTTTTGTGAATAACTTACTCTCATTGTAGAAGTTGGCAAAGAGTGTGTGTGGGATGTATAAGAAGCCTGTGGTGCTTGCAGCCCCTCCATTTGACATTTAGTTCATGGAACTGGCTTCTATCTGACAGTGGAAAGAGAACATTCCATAAGTCACCATGTTCTAGAGATTCCGTGCCAGCTTGTTTTATGTTCATTTGACTGGTTACTTCTCATGATTATCCTATGCCTGCCTAGATTTCAAGCTTCAGAAAGGCCATTTGATTTTGTTATTCTATGTTGCTCTTGGCTTTTAAACAATCAGGATTTTAAAAATGAATATTAGCCCTAAAGTAATTCCTCCTCATAAAACAACCAAAAACAAAGAAAGCAAGCTCTTTAGTTGGAACTTAGTGATTCAAAACCTTTTCCAAGATTTCTGATCCCTTTGTCAACCAAAAGGAGACAGACACACAGACAGACAGACACAGAGATGCACAAACAGATACACACTGATACACAGATTAGATAGACAGCCAGATAAACAGACAGACAGACAGACAGACAGACACACACACACACACACACATATGCCCACATGTGTGGGAAGAAGCAAGAGAAGGACCAAAAGGGACAAAGAGAAGCCATGGTGATGGGCAGACTGTTATACTACCTTTTATTTTTCTGGAGTTTTTTTTGTCAGTTTCAGGCCAAAGCTGAATATGTTGGTTGGCTCAAGCAGAAAGTTCTTGCTGGAATTAAAAAAAAAGACAATAGAAATTTTGGTATTGTATAAAGTTAAAATTGCAAAAATTAAGCTCTTCAGAAGCTTCAAACACTCAATTTTCCTTTCAAGGTACTTGCCAAAATCTGAAGTTCTGTTTGGACAGCAAAGGATTTTCCACAATGGGGGGTCTATAGGGACGTTCATGTTCTAAGTTCAAAACTCCCAAGTTTTAAGAACTGGTTAAACTGGAGCTAGAGGATGTCTTCCCACAATGCCGACCCAGCGTTGACTCAGGTTGGTCCCAGGGGGATAAAGATTACTGCACCCCTCAAATGTAGTGTGTCTCGCAGAGGGAATGTGTAATATCTTTAGCTTCATCACATCTGCCATTCAAACGAAGATTGAAAACACAATCGTAAGAGCAACCTTCAAGCGAAAAGTCAGAGCGTGGGAACTGGAGAGCTGGACCAATGGTTAGGAGCATGTGTTGTTCTTACAGAGGACTAGGGTTTGATTTCCAGCACACACATGGTAGCTCACAACTGTCCATAACTTCAGTCCCAGGGCTTGTACTCATGACCTTCATGGGTGCCAAGAACACACATGATATTGTACATATATGTAGGTAAAGCCCTCATACACATAAAATAAGTAAAAAGTAAATCCACTTTTAAAATCTGACAATGGGAACAGACACACAGGTGGCCTAGCTTAAGAGAAATAACTTTCCTACAGTTCTGTTATGCTTAGCAAACACAAGGTAACAAAAAAATGTCGATTAGTAGGAAAATTTACTGAAAACCTTACAGAAATGCAAACAAAAATTGAGAAATATAACTCCAGAATATACAAAATTAATTACCTCATAGATATAATTAGCCTAAATTAGACACATGACAAAATAGGATTTAAAAATGAGAAGATGAAGTAATAAAAATTATCTAAATACAAAAAATAGATAAGAGAATAGAAATAGGTACGTAGGGCACAATGGAAGCATTCAATATACAGATTGAATCTAATTGGAGGACAGGAATAAATTAGATGAATTAAATAGAGACAAAAGTAAGCTGTTATATAGAAACCTAATTACATCTTATTAAGTTTAGAGTAAATCTTGGCAGTAAGGCTAAGCTGGTGTAGTAGTTGATTTTAAATGTCAACTTACCACAGTCTAGAATTATCTGAGGAGGGCGTGTCCGTTGAAGAATTACCTATTTTAAGCTGGCCTGAGGGAGTATCTGTGGGGTACTCTTGATGGTTAGTGAGGGGAAGACTCATCCTGTCCTGAGTGTGGGCAGCACCACTGTGTGGACTGAGCTCTGAACTGTGAGATTGAAGACTAGCCAAGCAGTCGCAGCCAGCTAGCAGTGGAGTGCGTTCGCTTCTCGGTTCCTGACTCACATGTGATGGGAGTAGCAGCCAGCTAGCACTGGGGTGCGTTCCTTTCTCTGTTCCTGACTCGCATGTGATGTGAGTAGATGTCTGAGAACCTGCTTCTGCTTTCCTTCACCAATGGGCTGTTGTTGTATAAAGGGAGAAGAGGTGTGGGTTGTGTTCCCCTCACCCAGCTCCCAGCCCCCAGCCGCTGGCCCGCTCAGCCGCTGGTTGCTTGCTTATGCCCGAAATAACCACATGACAATTATATTCATTTAAACTCTGCCTGGCCAATCATCACCAGCCTCTTCTTGGCTAGCCCTCACATCATAAACTAACCCATTTCTAATAATCCATGTGTCCACGAGGTGGTGACTTACCAGAAAAGTCTAACCTGCATCCATCTGCGGCGGGAGCATCGTGGCATCTCTCCCACTTCCTTTCTCTCTCACTGCCTTCCATTCTGTCTACTCCACCCACCTAAGGGCTGTGTCCTATCTTATAGGCCAGGCATCCTCTTTATTTAACCAATCAAAGCACAGAAATACAGAGGAACCCTCCTACTCCATTTCCCCTTTTTCTGTTTAAACAAAAAAGAAAGGCTTTCATTTTAACATAGTAAAATTACATATAACAAAACAGTTATCAAGCAAGAATTACAGTTGTGATATTTAGATCTATTTTATCTTTTATCATAATCAAGGAAAACTATAACTACAACTATCCATTCTTCAACTCCATCAAAGACTCAAGAAGGATATATTACCTAAGTAAACAAGAAGTAAGCAATTTCCAAACTCTATAAATGACAGAGACATCTCGCTGTCTGTACAGTCACCCAAAGTTCTTCTTTTTACCATTGGGGCATCCATCTTCAGCCTACAGGCCCATAGCATCCAGCAGACGTTTCCATGAAGCAGGAAAATTCAAAGACAGTTCAGTCACTTTCTTTTGTATCCTGCAGAATGTCTCACATACTTTTTCATGAAGCAGAAACCCTGAAGGATCATCTCACCTTTTAGGCAAGTTCAGCAGTCCTCTTTCTGCGGGTTCTTTGTGTCCATTTAAGCAGTTCAGGCAAGAGCAGTTTCTTGCCCAAATGGCTAGCAAACTCCATAAGGAGCCTCTTTGAAACCCATCTTCCTCTTGAAGCAGATTGGTGCTGTCAGGAGCAGATGTGTCTCATTGTCATGAAGAGCCCTAAGTTATTAAAACATTAAATGCCATGTTCTGTAGTCTTTGAATGATATGAAGAATGCCTATCTGAAATATATATATATATATATATATATGTACATCTAGAACCTGCAGAAAGCCTTTTCTTCAAACAACACAGCCTACAGACCCAAATAGATCAGATAGAAACATCCAAATGTTCTTGTAGTGTTTGAAGAAACTGTATAAACTCAAACTTTACCACAAAACTGTGATGTCTTTATAAGTATTTCCCAACATATAATAACACAAATTTTATATAGATGCTTTAGTAGATGTAAAAAAAAACCCAAAGCTTCCTAAACTTTTTATGAAGCAGTCCAGATTTGAGTTCTAACTGGTAAGATCATTGTTAGCTAAGCAATTATAATCTTATCTTTTAATCAGTTTAGAATTAGAATTTCTAATAAAATAGTAGAAATTGATAAGCTTTAACTAGAAAGAAATTACAAATTTGAGTGAGTCAGGAAATGAGTTGGCAGATATGGGAGGAGATGGAAGGATGGATAGATATGGTCAAAATATACTGTATGAATTTCTCAATCAAGTTAAAATATAACATTAATTAATTGAAATTAAATAATTACATAGATTAATGCCAGAAATTTATTTAAGCAATTTGAGGGTTTTAATAAAGATAAAAATGTAACTTACCATATTAGTATATGGTATATATTATTATACTATACTAATAATATATATATTAAAACTATACTATATAGTATAGTTTTCAGGAAAGGAAGGCTGAAAATTCAATACTAATTTACTATAAAATATTTGTCAAAATGACAACAGAAAGGAAACTCCTTAACTTGATAAAAATTGTCTAAAAGTTAAAAATTGCAATAGTAAAAATCATCCTAGTAAAGCAGTGAATGATTTCTAGGGAGACTGAGAGTACGGCACGGAAGCTTTCGAGACTTTCTGTCCACCCCTGAACTGAAGGTCTCTCTCAGGCAGGAGAGGAACGATGACACACGCATGAGGAACGATGATGAGACGCTGGAACTCTTTACAGACGGCATGCTTCTGTCCCAAACCATCTATGACTCTCTGAAGCAAATGCAGCGGGACTGGGATGCAGAAGAAGCCTAATGGTTGGCTTCAGCAAACTCGGCCACTAGCTGGTGGAAAAGTCTGCTCGCTTGCATTTCTACTTGGAAGCAACAGCAACAGATAATTAGCTAGCGATATTTTTTAATGAGACAATTTTCAATAGTGACATAAAACATAAACTATCTGAAGGTAAATTTAATGGAAAGTTTGAAAATGAACATATACATCTTAAACTGAAAAACCATAGCTCACTGCTGTTAGAGGTTATTGATCTGTATAAATGGAGCACGGTCCCATACTCAGAAATAGACTCAAAACTGCGGATGCCAGCATTTCCCAAGCTAAACCATGCTTTAAATTCCTTTACATTTTTTGGGGTCAAAAACTACTAAAATGAGTTTATTATTACTGTATCTATTATTGATTAATTAAAATCAGAGTTTCACTCTATAGTTCGGGATAGTCTCAAACTCATGACATTCTCCTTCCTCAGCTTGTGCTGACCTTAAATGCGTGTGAACATAGGAAAGAGCTGAAACCTGCAAAGCAGTTTTGAAGAAGGAAAATGAAGAGCTCACCAGACCACACAACTGTATTCAAGCCCTAGTAATGGAGACAGCAAAAGATTGCTGCCAGCAGCTCAGGCCATAGAATGGAAGAAGACTGTCTTTTTAATACATATGGTACATAAATATTTTCAACATGCATCCAGTCTGTATAAAGAACTGTAAATGACTCAGCTCTTGGGTCAGAGGCAAGCTAGCTCTCACCAGGGCCACATCAGTAGTGGGTAGAGTCCTGAGGACCTTGAGTGCTTTGTCTTTGCCTGGTTCCTAATAGATACATGTATTCACTTTGGGAAGTCAGTGTGATTTGTACAGCTTCATTGAAAACTTACAAACAACACAAAACACAGAATCCTAAGACATGCATCTGTTACTGTGTGGCAGAAAGCTCTAGAAGAAACAGCAGCTTCTTTTGGAAGACACCTTCCCTGCCATTGCTCAGAATGCTGTGACTGGTCATCATTAAACTTTTAAACAGACTCCGGACTTTTCTGTCAGTAAGGAACAGTTTGAGTGAGGTGTCACAATTGTGTGTCCTAACCCATGTTCTCCTGGACGTCACAGGACATGTCCAGTACACTCTGAATATTTGATCACAAAGATGATGAGAGAGATTTTAAATATTTTTAAAATGTGTTTTTTTTTATCAATAATGCAGGATTCTCTGAGCTATCCACCTCCCCTCTAAGACAACAAGAACATAAGAGAAGTGTAATTCAGTGTGTCAGATGTAATTAGGTCCCCTTTGCCTCTGCCTCATGTGGTGTGGCTCTGTGAGCGCACACTAGGAATAAAAACCCCACTCAGCAATTGTCTCATTTACTTGTGCTTCTATTATTTATGCCACCTTCAATCTGCACTTTCTTCGAAAGAATCTTTCCAGACCATTTGTCCACTTTGTGAGGGGTAATTTAGTTGATACTGCACGACACAAGCCATAAATTCATTTAACCAGACACATGACAGAAATTGTGATCCATGGCAACACTTGGAAGTAGCTCTCAGAAAACGCCTCTTTTCCTTTGGTGCCACCTGACACGGGCCACTGTCAATCTGTATATTTGAAGTGACTTATGCCTTGCCCAGTGTTGACATGGACACTCTGGCATTTGCTTCTCACTTCCAGAGGACTGTCCTGAGGGCACCTGGAATGCTCACACTCCTGGACAGGTCACACAAAGTCACTTAGTTTTGCTCACAAACCGGCAAGTAAAGTGCAAATACATCAGAGACTAAAAGTGGGCTGCGTCTCTGTGAATCTCTCTGCCCCACCCAGAATAATGATCCTGGATGAAAATAATGCTTCTTACATTACACTGATTTCATGAAACGATTTCTCTCTCTAAATATTTAAAGAGCAGAGGGACCTTTTGTCCTGCCCAATGTCTTTCTGTCTTCCTTCCCCTGCCTGAATCTCTTATACCCAATACTTCATGTCCAGAGTCCAATTTCTTTAACTACTACATCAGAGATTGACAACAGGTGCATCCAAAGCCTCCCTCGGTTACTCTGCTTGTGGTGAACCGCCTCTCTCACATTCCTGTCCGACACGTTAGCCTCAGCACATTCATACGGGATGGGATGCGAAACAGTCCTTCAGAGAGACAATTCAGCTAAAGCAAGATCCCCAGGGTGTGCTCTAGACCACTGAAATCCTTCTACGACATGAGCCCGGATACAGGCACATGCGCATGAGGACATAGAGGAAGAAACCAACGGATATGAGCCAAGAAGAGAACGGTGTTAGAGGAATCCAACCTGCTGGGTTCGTACTACCAACTTCTAGAATTATGGGAGTATCAAGTTCCGTTTCAGCCAGCCAGCCTGTGGCACTTGGTTATGACAGTTCCGGAAAACTGAAATAATAAGGAAACAGTTTCTAGAACACTCTATGCTTACAGCCAGATTTTGCTTTAAAAACTTCTGAGTATAGGTTATCCTCTTCAAACAGCAGACTACAGGAGAAGAGACTACATTTATAATTGCGATCCAGACATAAATCCTTGAACTTCCGCAGTTGTTGGAGAAGAAACTCACCTTTGAGTAAGTTCAGAATTAGAATTTCTACTTATATGTCTTCTTCATACATGGGTGTGCAGTTGTTGTCCACGAGAAGCCCGGAGGATCCAAAGGTATTACAGGTCAACTCCTGTGAGTTTATTGTCACTATTTAATATTTATTGAGTGCCCAGAGCAATGAGCTAAGGTGTTACCTGTTTTCATCTGTTGAAAATACTTCTCTGCTTGTTCACTCACCAAAGATTTTCCCAAAGAAATAAGCTACCTAATTTGAATTTATAGCAGCCTGGTTGGTTTTCATTCCATTTACATTCTAGTAACAATTTTCAAATAAAACATCTGGTGTCCAGATCGGATGTCTCTACATCTGCGAAAATACCAGCAAGGTTGTGTGATCAAGGAGAATACACAATGTATTGAAATGGGCTCTCTTATCCTCTTTCCCATGGCCAGAGGCCATTCTGGAAATGAACAAAAGGCATAAGTGAGGGGCTGCAGGAGACATTAAAGCTTTTGTACAATCCACCTAACAAATGACTTTGTAAATGAAGGTGTACTCAGGCAAATGTTCAAAGAATGATTTGATCTCCTTTTCAGTTTGAGTAGCATTAAGGTCAAATAAATGGCAAGGAAGGGAAGCCATTTGGATTCTGGTGGAAGTTATTCTCCTGTTTCTGTGTTGGTGACACAAGGAAAGGGATGACGACTTCCTCAGCTCATCGTAGGAAGAATGTGCTCATTGAGAGAGGCTTTCAGCTGTGTTCTGTGCATCACAGACCGCATGAGCATGGGCGCAGAAGGGGAGAGAGTGTGTACCTGCCATGTGTGTTACCCACTACCTCCCAAATCAGCTTTAGGTTGTTTCTCCTATTAGCCTCTGATGGAAGTATTTCAAGACCCAAGCCTCAGTGAGCACCGACTTAGAATTACTCTGACTAATTTGAGCCATTTGTGCCTTATATAAGACATGGACACTGCGTATCAAGGTTTTCTCAAATGCTCCTACTCTGTCACACTGCCATCTCTCCCTCTTGTGACTGCAGGCCCCTTCTCCCTCCCTTTGCCTTTGCGGATGGGTTCTTCTTGTATCCAAAGGGAGACAGGGTTTCCTGCTATCGGAAAGGGACGATGGCCCTGTGGAGTGTGGTCAGTACAATCTTTTCCATGTGACTGTCTTGCTCCCAAAAGTGGAGGGAAAGTGATTTCACTCCTTTCTGATCCAATTTATCCACCATTTTTTTTTAAAGAAAAGAACAGGTTGTTCTTGGATTCTAATATTTGATGTCAGCAAACAATATCCGAAATAGTCTGCATATGAAAGTATGAAAGCTTAGGCAGACGAAGAGCCTGCTGTGAGGGTTGACGTTGTGTTTTAAGTTTAAATTACCATGATTAAGAGATCTATAAAACAAAAATGCCTCTGACCTGTGAGCCTCACTTGCCAAAGGACAGATAACTTCCTGGAAAGCTGGGAGCTGTTCACGTAAGATAGGGAGCCATGTGTTTTCACTTTTTGTAAATGAGCTTGCTTGCCCCAGCCTGGGATATGTTTGCTCACACATAGGTAGGAGATGTGAAGGCAGGAAGTATTCCAGGATGTATGCTTGCCCCCCAACTGGACAAATGCAAGGCATACATAGACTGTGGGCTTTGTCCTTATAAGCCGCAGACTAATGTAATTCATGGCCACTCTCTGGGAGTCCCAGGTATGGACCTGGCCAGAGTCCATCCTCCCGGCCAGTACTTAATAAGACTTCCTTCAAATTTGGCTCAAAACTGGTGGTTTTGTTCTTGCCTGGTCAGATTAACACTGCTTGTGAGTGCTTTAGAACTCAGACATTCATTCATTTTTCTATTCATTTGTAAACTCAACATTTTAACGTGGAATTCCTATTATTTGGAATATAATGATTAAGATAACTATCTCATCTTTGAAGAGACTTAATTCATGGGAAGAAACAGACCCAACTATTTCTAATAATGATAATAAAAACGGCATAGTGTAATATTCTTAGGAGCCAATCCTGGTGTTGCATGTTCTCAAAGTCCCAGGTACCGAGAGGACTGTATCAGATCGGTTTTCTGCTTGGAGGAGAGCCTGATCAGTTCAGGTAACTTATATGGAAAATGCAGAACTGTTTGGTGTAGACAGCTGTTACAGGAAGGTTAAGGGCCTGATAAGATGAGGGCTCATGCTTATTTAGAGTTTCCAAGAATGGCTAGAAACTCTCAATCCAAGCTTTGCAGTTTAATATGGTAAGTGTGTTCAGCTTCTCCTTTCTGTATCTCAGTCAACACAGAGAGGAAAGGTTCGCTTTGGCTCACAGTTGCAGTTCATGGCCCATCTCACGCTCCCAGCCTGGCAGCCCAGTGTAATTCCACAGCGGTGAGCATGTGGGTAAGCAGAGCTCTGCATCTTCTGCGTCATGTCTGGGCCACATCATGCCTCATATCTAAGTCATATCTAAGACACCAAGCATAGGAGGAAGACAGGAGATCAGGATTCCATGGGGCTTGTTTCCAGAGGCCTAAACGCACCCTCCCAGCTCCATCTCTGAAGGAATTCACTACCTCCCCATAGGCTGAGACGAAATCATTAACACATGGAGATCAATACTGTAGGAGCAATGGAAACACTGGGCGACTTTTTTTTGTTTTGCTTTATTTAGTTTCCCCATTAGATTTCTAAAATAATATGAATCTAAGAGTTATCTTCCTCTTAACGGTGATGTATTCTACCACCAAGGACCAGCAACCTGGTCCCAATGGCTTAAGTAGATAAAGGGTAGTTAATATTGGAGAATGCCCGGCAGCTTACATAGTCCTTCTAAATACTTCTATGTACTGATTTAACTTTCAGTTTTTAAGTATGTGTATGGGTATATGAATGTAGGTGTATTCAGAGGCCAGAAGAGGGCGATAGAATTCCTGAAACAGGTGTTTGTGAACCACCTGACCTGGGTACCAGGAACCAAATATGGGTCCTCTGGAAGAGTAGTGTGTGCTCTTAGCGCTGAAGCCATCTCTCCATCCTATCCAGCCCTCTAAGTTATTTTTGTTCCATCCTCAGCACCAGCTTCTGTCCTCAGAATCTCACCACACTGTGGAGACTCAGTCATCGCATCAGCTCTCAGGAGAGAGGAAAGATGCAAGAGGCAGGGCCACACCAGCGTGGTGACTCTGTTGCTATGCTAAAGATGCTCTTTGGAAAACACATCTAACAATCTTTGATGCTTTTCTCTTGGTCAGAACTTAAAATTGGGTCTGCGACTAGCTGTGAGATAGCCAGTAAGTGTCTTTAAACAGAATATCTAAAGACTCTTTCTGCTTAGAATTTATCTAGGAGGAAAGGGTTATAGGTGGGCCACGGGTAGTGCCCGTTGTAGATGCTTTGACCATCTTAGTAGTGCCATTTCCCCTTCACCCTCCCTTTTCTTTATAAGCTATAGGAAGAGCGTTTGTCAGAGGGAAATTCTCCAGTTGCTAGACATGCTTAAAATGGTGCATGTTTCTGTTCTAGTGTTAAACTGTACTTTCCTCCTTATTAAAGTAGTCATTCAACAGATACATTTTAATGTGAATATTCTTTCTCAAATATCACCGGATTTAATAATACCCAAACTCCATCTTTATTCCTTAATTTAATCTAAGTATGTAAATGATTAGTTCTCCATTGAACAGAAGTAATTTTATGGACTCTGATTCTTTCAATATTTAATACCTTTTTTTGTACTAGAAAAATGGCTAAAGGTTTACGTTTTAACATAAAATGCACATGCTTTTTATCAAGTTTCCAAGGTTCACCTGTGCTCTGAAATTATAGCTAAGGGTGCAGATTAAAAATACAGGTTGTATATAAAGATGCTTAGTTAATAAAGGGTGTGAGGATAGATCAAGCAAATTAACATCTGCCTTTCTGCTCGGCCGTTGTCCTACATGGGAGGCAGCCTAGGAGCCCAGCCAGAATGACATGATCTTGAAGCCCCACTTCCACAAGGATTGGCAGCAACGAATGGACACTTGGTTCGACCAGCCAGCATGCAAGATCCGCAGACGCAAGGCCCGGCATGCGAAAGCGCGCCGCATTGCCCCGCGCCCCACGTCCGGGCCCATCAGACCCATTGTGAGGTGCCCCACAGTGCGATACCACACCAAGGTCCGGCTGGCCGGGGCTTCAGCCTGGAGGAACTCAGGGTGGCTGGTATCCATAAGAAAGTGGCTGGCACCATTGGCATCTCTGTGGAACCAAGGAGGCGAAACAAGTCCACCGAGTCCCTGCAGTCCAATGTGCAGCACCTGGAGTACCGCTCCAAGCTCATCCTTTTCCCCAGGAAGCTTTCTGCTCCAAAGAAGGGAGACAGTTCAGCTGAAGAACTTAAATTGGCCACTCAGCTAACAGGACCTGTGATGTCCATCCGGAATGTTTATAAAAAAGAGAAAGCCAGAGTCACCACAGAAGAAGAGAAGAACTTCAAGGCTTTTGCCAGTCTTCGTATGGCCCGGGCCAATGCCCGGCCCTTTGGCATCCGAACAAAGAGGGCAAAGGAAGCTACAGAGCAAGATGTTGAAAAGAAAAAGTGATGTGCTTTTGGAATATTGCAATAAATTTTCCATAAAGCAAAACAAAATATAAAACGAACATACAAACAACAACAAAACAACAAAAAAAGAAAATTAACATCTTATAAAAGTAAAAGGGGTCTGTTGGGGACTTGGAAGTAGAAAGTGATGCAAATTGGGAGTATAAGGAAAGGGTAGTGGGGGCTGATGAGGTGGCTCAGAAGGCAAAGGAACTTGCCAGCAAGGGTGAGGACTTGGGTTCTATTCCTGGGCGCCACTGAGAACTGACTCTCGCAGGGCACTCTGACATCCACAGGTGTACTTCCTTCTCTCCCAGAAAAAGTATATTAAAGCCTAAGACATATCATCAAAAAGATAATATGATCAAAAGCATTACGTGTATGTGTATACAGAATTATAATGAAAACCATTACTTTGTAAAAATGAACATGACACTAATAAAAAGAGTGTAGTAACTTTGTTGCACACGTCTAGGACCAAGTCAACATTTAAGAGGTTCCATAAAAGGCAAAGAAACATCAGGGACAGAACAAAAAGTGAGTGGAATTCAGGATTCCTAATTTTTCGGCCCATGGTGTAACAATTAAAAATAAAAGTAAATTAGTGTATTGCCTTTATTGCCTGCAGATTATAAACTAATAATGTCAATAAAAGCTAAAAGTTCAATTGTAGTGTGTTGTATTGTTTAAATATTAGAACTCTTCTAATTAAAACAACTATGACTATGACCATAAGAACGAATCACTGATCGTAGTTAATAACTACTTATGGAGGGGATTGAGTACTTTATTCATTCTTTATAGAAGACTAAGGATGCAGCTGAAGAGAAGGCATCATGCCAGTGTTGGGGGTCATTAGGTGGATGTCGTTTGATCTAACAGGTACCCTTCATTGACAACACAGATGTAGGAACAGATAATGAGAGTACCGTGGTGTAAATGATTTAATGTTGGTTAATTGAGAATGTGTGAAGTAGTTCACCTGGAAGCAGACTTTAGGTAAGACTTTTATTGTTTGAGGATTTCATGCATGCACGTGATGTGTTTTGATCAAACCCATTTCTATTCTCTCATCTTCAACTCTTCACCCCAGTGTCACGTGCCCTCCTTCCCCAATTTCATGCACTCTGTTTTGAAGATCATTGAGTCTGCAAGGACACAGGGCCACCTGCTAGAACATGGGTAGCCCATCAAAGGCCACATCGCTGAAGAAAACTGAATTTCCCTATTTCCAGCAGCTATCAACTGCTATTAGTCCTCAATGAGGGGTAGGATTTTGTGACCTGCCCCCATCCTGGGAGTTTCACTAACTTGATGTCTTACAGATCTTTTGCATACAGCATGTCTTATTTAGGGTTTCTATTGCAGTGAAGAAACACCATGAGTAAACAACTCTTATAAAGAAAACATTTAATTGGATGGTTCGCTTACACTTTCAGAGGTTCAGTCCATTATGATTATAACGGAAAGCATGATAACATGTGGGCAGACATGGTGCTGGCAGGTGAGAGTCCTACATCTTGACTCAGAAGCAGTAGGAAGTAGACTAACAGTTACACTGAGGGAGACTTGAGCAAAATAGACCTCAAAGCCCACCACATAGTGACACAGTTCTTTCCACAGTTCCTTCAAGGCCATACCTGCTGGGAGTTCATCTTTGCAACTGCCCTGCCACATCTGGAAAACACTGGCTGCCACCAGACAGGACCTCACAGAGAGGTTGGTCAATGAGAGTGGACAGAGAGGGGTGAAAAGACTTTCTAGGCATGGAGTAAGAATAACTAGAACATTGAGACACTGGCCCATAGCATCCTTTACTTAATTTCCCCTGGGTCTGTGGATTGTCATTATCTTTTTTTTATAGCTAATATCTACTTATAACTGAGTACATACCATATTTGTCTTTCTTGATCTGGGTTACCTCACTAGGATGACTTTTTTTCTAGTTCCGTCCCTTTACCTTCAAATTTCCTAGTGCCCTTGATTTTAACAGCTGAGTACTACTCCATTGGGTAAACATACCATATTTTCTTTATCCATTCATTTGTTGAGAAACATCTAGGTTGTTTCCAGGTTCTGGCTATTACAAATAAAGCTGCTATGAACATAGTTGAGCAAGTGTCCTTTGTGCTATGATTGAGCATCCTTTGGGTATATGCCCAAGATTGGTATAACTTGGTCATGTGGTATATTGATTCCCAGTGTTCTGAGAAACCTCCATATTGATTTCCAAAGTGGCTGTACAAGTTTGTACTCCCACCGTCAATGAAGGAGTGTTTCCCTTGCTCCACATCCTCTCCAGCATGGAGCTGTCACTTGTGTTTTTGATCTTAGTCATTCTGGTAGGTGTAAGATGGAAACTCAGAGTCATTTTGATTTGCATTTCTCTGATAGGTAAGGATGTTGAATATCTCTGTGTTTATTATTTGAGATTCTTCTATTGAGAATTCTCTTCTATAATTTTGTTGAATATATTTTCTGGGCCTTTGAGCTGGAATTATTCTCCATCTTCTACCCCTATTATTCTTAGGTTTGGTCTTTTCATGGTGTCCCATATTTTCTGGATGTTTTGTGCTACAAATTTGTTGGATTTGTTGTTTTCTTCGGTCAGTGAGTTTATTCTCTCTATTGTATCTTCCGTGTCAGAGATTCTCTCTTCCATCTCTTGTATTCTGTTGCTTATTCTTGTCCCTGCAGTTCCTGTTGGTTTATCCAGCTTTTCCATATCCAGCCATCTCTCGGTTTGTGTTTTCTTCATTGCCTCCATTTCAGTTTTCAGGTCTTGAACTGTTTCCTTCACCTGTTTGATTGCTTTTTCTTGGCTTTCTAGGGTATCTTTGAGGTATTTATTCATTTCTTCTAACTTTTTGTTAGTCTTCTCATCCCTTTCTTTAAAGGAGTTTTTCACCTCTTCTTTAATGGCCTCTATTACTTTCATAAAGTTACGTTTAAAGTTGATTTCTTCTACTTCTTCTGGATTAGGTTGCTCAGGTCTTCTTGTCGCATACTCACTGGATTCTGGAGTTGTCATGTTGCTTTTCAGGTTGATGGAGGAATTCCTGGATTGGCGTCTGCCCATCTTTTCACCTCCTATTGGATCAACTGGTACTCGATAGAGGATACTTGCTCGGTCTTTGATACACTTGGACTTGAGTTTTGTGCAGGGTGATAAAAAATGTGCATTCTTTTACATGCCAACATCCAGTTAGATCAGCACCATTTTTTGAGGGTGTTTTCCTTTTTCTACTGTATAATTTTGGATGAAGGCTCAATTCTGATCTGGTTTGGTTCTTTATAGATAATATAGTCATAAACTTTGAGTGTTTGTTTATTTTTGAGAAGTGTGGATATGTGTCTAGAAATCCACTCTGAAAGGGTGTCAAGTTCCTCATTTGCTGTGAAAAGCACTATTCCAATCCTCTTGTTTAGAAGTTATGGTACTGTTTTAGAATACATTCATTCAGTTCTCATTGTTATTGATATTTAGTCACTTAATATCAGCCCCATTAGCCTCTTAAAGGAGTCATATTTATGTATTTTTTGTATATATGTATATTATTAAAAAGTTTGTAAAGGTCCCCAAAGCCAGATGGGCAGGTAAAAGCTTGTAGTCTCAGCACTCAGAACCTATGCTTGATATTGTGTCCTCTGATAATAATTAATAATTAAAGCTATCAGAGATGATTCAGTGTTGTCAACCCACCCCTGTAAAAGAAAGTAGCTACTCAAAGATATACCCATGGCTCCAGCATTCTGAAACTGGTGAGGAAGAGTTAGCCTCATGTAGACATTTGTATACTGGGAGTCGGTTGACTGTGGTCAGATGGAAAATATTGTTAACAGGGAAAAGAGAATGATAACAATATTCTGGTTTGGAAATTTTACATCATAAAACCCCTTTCCAGACAACATTTCAGTTAATTCTTATGACTTCTCAGTAACTTTTACCACCTGGCCAAGGGAACATCTCCCTAGTCTGAACAATTCTAAAGTCAGAGAAATATGATGTTTTATGTCTAACAATGATTTGGTTAATCTTCATAGTTTCATAAAGAGCATTTTAATAAAGAAAACTCAAAGTTACTTATAATATATGGTAGAATAGTTAATAACCATGGTAAATCCTGACATCCATATATGGTTTGACGATGGGTGAGACCCTTTTCAATATTTCATTATATTTTCCAATGCTCTTGTTACTGTATTACATTTCTTATAATATCTGTGTTGTAAAGGAATGTGAATAAAGAAATCTATGGATGATTGAAATAATTGTAATAGGAATTCAAATCATTTCCTGGAAATAGACATAAAAATAATATCATACAGTGATATTTTAATTAATTTTTAAAGTGCACTGTTTTCTGACTAGTTCATAAGGGTTTCAAGGCAGCGAAATATGTTTGGAAATTCTGTTTCTCCAGTGTTTTGCATTCCAAGATTTTCTCACATATTTACTTCCACATATCAACGATTATTTCTGAGTTTCTTTAGCTGTATCACGTTAGCAGTTGTAGAAGGTCTGGGTTGTTGTCATACAGTGGAAACTGAAAGGAGACGCGTGCTGTAGAAATATACCCCGTTGGGCTTGTGTACTGAGTATTCGGTCCTCAACTGGTAACACTATCTTTGGAAGGCCCCAGAAACTTTAGGAGTGGGGTTTCATTGAGGGAAATGGCTTTGGGGGTCTGCCTTGTCACACTTCTCACCTTCTGTTTCCTATCTATCCAGAAGTCAACACGTTCTTTCTCCACACACTTCCCCCATCATGTTACTCTATCTCCACGTAAGTGTGGAATCACAGGGCAAGGACCTCGGACTGATGGCGCAAAAACTATGACTCAAACTAAGTCGCGCATCCCTCTAAGCTGCTTCCTTCAGGTATCTGATTAGCTGGTCACAACTTATGAATACACTGTGTTCTGTTAAAGTGCCCGCAACAGAGAGGCGGGCAGAGCATGGAGTCACTGGTTCATAGTTGGAAGAGTTGGGAGAAAGGTCTTGGGAGCTGAGTAGTGACCCCACACTCCTATGGCATTCCCGTCAATTACATTTGTGAGCAGGTTATCTGAGCCAATTATTTTTCTGGACAGTATAGCTTGTTAAACCAACCCAGATCTCTTTCCCCTTCATTTCACTGCAGGCATTAGGTCTTTCCACAGATGGAGTTACTCTCATGTCCACGTGATTACTGTTGGGGTACTGGACCATCCCTACTTGGTGATACATATTCCGGGATGGGTATCTCCATCTTCAGGTCTTCCCCCAAACTGATTTTTAGTCCTTTATTTTTCTTGGACACCTCTGGATAATTCCAGACCTTGTGAATGTTCTTCCACTCAGCTGTGGTGTGGCCTATGAAGAAAACAGCAAGACTATAACATCCCATAATTGTCTTATGATTTTTCCCATTAAGACAACCTAAAATTGAATTAGTTTTCCCATTTCTGTAGCACATTGTTGGTTCATAACAATGTTATTGTCTAAAACAACCTCTAAATCTCTTTCAGATGAACTGCTTAACACATGTGGTCTATCCTCATCTTTAATTTATGAAATTCATTGTTTTAAATCAAATTTAGGACTTTTATAATTTAGTTCTTTTTTTAAAAAAATGACCAATTTAGCTCATTATTTTGGGGCTAATTGCTGTACTTTTGTTCTTTGAAGAATGAACCCTTCCCTCTACTTAGTCCTTGAGAGGATACAAACTTCTCAAGCTGGAGAGGCGTTAAGTCTCTGTGGCTGGTTTAGAGAAGAGCACATGGCAACTGATTGGCTAGTTTGGTTCACAGCTAAGACTTTGATTAGCACTCTTCAGCAAAGGGACATTCCTTCCACTGTGACTATTGAACTAGGAGAAAGGAAGCCTGGAGATGCTAAAAGCCATATTTGATTTCACTTGGGAAAAACATTCCAAATTAATAAATAAATAGAACAAATAGGGAGAAAAACACATCCGAGATATATAAAAAGAGTCTGATTCCTGATCATATTATTTGAACAACTGGCTCCAACTATGCTCAAAGTGATTGACAAATAGAAAAGTCTGTTTTTGGAAGTTAACACAAGCAGGGCTCTTGTCTCTTGCAATCAAGAACACTAAGAACAACGTGGGTTTAGCTAACTTTCCATTTTTCATTTCTTCCTTAAATAAATAAGAAAGTATACTTTCCATCTTAACCCTGGTTAGTAGTAAAAATGTCAAGTGGAACAGTATCTTTTCAGTTAACATTTTGAACGTTACAATTGTTTAAATCATAAGGAAATTAACCTACCCCTATCTTTTCCCTCTATATTTTTTATATAGAGAAAGTTTGGGGCATTTAAAGTGGCTAAAAAAATTTAAAAGATGTGTACTTCAAACATATTTATAAACTAGTGTTCAACCAACTCTATTAGTGACATTAACATTAAACAGGCTAATAATAAATTCATGGGGATCCCCTGTTGCTTTCTGGCTAAACAATCCTATTCTCTTTTTTTCTTTGTTTTATTGTTAAAAGAAAAATTTACATTTACTCCCCTTGTCCCAGGCCCTCCCGCTCCCCCACTACTCCACC
>JAQHUG010000147.1:3913302-3927062 GCA_028555095.1 Dicrostonyx torquatus
AGTAATACAAAATACAGGAGACCACTCCCACATCAAAGATGCTCTGTCAGTCCCCACCATTGTTCCTTAAGGTGGTGCCTCTTGCTGACCTTGGAACAGGGTTGGCCTCCAGTGATCCTCCTGTCTCCGTGCCACACAACACTGGCTGTAGGTGTGAGGGCGACACACAGCTTTTTATGTGGGGTTTGGAAATTTGAACAGAGATCTCCTGATTGCAAAGATCTCTTATCAGCGGGCTTATCTTCCCAACCCCAGCTCGCTCCTGAGACAGGGTCTCTTACAGGAGCATGCTGGGTAGGTAGGCTCAGGGCTGGCTGAGCAACAAACCGCAGGGATTCATTGCTCTTTGCCTGCCCAGTGCTGCAATTTGAAGGCTGCACCACCATACCTGGCTGCTGGGAAACAAAGTCAGGTTCTCACGCTTGTGCACAAACACTTTACCAACTGAGCACCCCCAGCTCTATATTCTCCATTCAGCATAAGTGTGTTAGTTTGTAAGGCATTCCAAGGGCTTTTAGCCAGTGGTTGGATGAGCTAGATGGAAAGGCTTAGGAGTAACTGGGCTCCTGACCTCAGCAGGAAAACAAACAACAACAACAACAACACTTCAACCAGTCAACCAGCCAGGCAAATGACCAGCCAGGGTGCTGCAAAGATGACGCAGGATTAAGATCACATGCTTCTCTTTCACAGGACCTGAATTCAGTTTCCAGTACCCACCATACTGATAGCTCACAGCAATGTGCCTTATCTCCAGCGCCACAATTGTTGATGCCCTCTGCTGGCCGCTGCAGGAACTGCACTCACCTGACAGACTGGCTCCCTCTTTCCCTTTCTCCCGTCCTTCCAACTCTCTCTCTTTGTCTCCCACTCTCTCTGTCTCTGTCCCTCTCTGTGTCTCTCTGTCTCTGTCCCTCTCTGTGTCTCTCTGTCTCTGTTTCTGTCTCTCTCTGTCTCTGTTTCTCTCTCTCTCTCTCTCTCTCTCTCTCACACACACACACACACACACAAAAAAAAAAAAAAACACGATCAATCAAAAGCGGAGAACTAGAAGTAAAACGGCAACGGGACTATTGGCAATGTAGAAAAAGTCACAGAGACAGCAGGAGGGATCCAATGTGATAGCCAGACAATAGCGTGAGGCAAAAAGAAAACATTTAAAAGTAATAATAATAATAAAATAAGAAAGACAGGCAACATGGAATGAGCAAATTTTTTTTTTAAAAAAAAAGAGTGTTAAACACAATTGCTGAAGTAAATGATCACCAACTGTCGGCTCGGCTCGTTTTCTGCCCAGTGGAGAAGTGGGCCTATACTTTGCACCACACGGAAGTGCAGTTTTAATCCAGCTGGTTTCAGCTGGTTCCAGCTGGTCTGAAGCAGGGTGGTGGTATTTTCCTGAGGAATGGAGGTGTGCACTTTCCTTTTCTGGGTGTTTGGAGGAAGCTCTTTCAGACATATTCTCACACAGGCTCCTGTGGCAGGCAGAGAGAATGGGGTCCCTCAGGCTATGCCCAACGCAGGGAGGGGTGGCCCTCGGACTTCAGCTGTGTCTGGAATCCCAGGCACAGCTGTTGAGCCCACAGTGTGTAATTCACCCAGGAGGCCTCCCCTCTGTGGCCTAAGTAGGAGATGACCTCATTAGCTCAAGAACAGCTGCCACTGCCGGGACCAATCAAGAGGGAAGCTGCCTTCTTTCCTTCCAGTTGGAGAAGTCTGTTGTGGCCCCCACACTCCTCAGCACCCAGAACGCCACACTGAGAAAACTAAATCCTTGAATGTCAGCAGAAGACATCTGGGCTGTTTGGCTGTGTTCGCACACACGTGTTTAGCCCCACTCCTTTCCCAGTCTATTCCTCCTACAAGGGTCTGCACTCAGCCATCCCCAGGAGGGCAATGACCATTGACCAGGTGATTTTGGTTAATTAGGCAGTGACATTGTCGCAGCACCTCTCACTCAGTAGGCAGGAAAGGCTGAATTCCAAAGTAACCCTTAATGGCTTTGATTTCCTCTGCCACCCTTTTCCTGACTCTCAGCTGAGCAGAAAGCACGGCAGCAATGGTATTCAACAGCTGCCCTCCATCATGACTACAGGTTGGCCAGGAATGGTTGGGTTCCATGGACACGCTAATGTCAATGCCAGGCAGGAGGCTAAACTGATCATTAGTAGATGCCCTTGTGTATGGGTGGGACCTGTAATGTGCTTCTTAAAAACTGAAGACGTTCAGGTGGTGGACTGTGATGGCCGTGGTTGGATTGTGGTCTGCAGCCACGGAAGTGTGCTGCTGTGAGTCTTCACCTTATTGAGTTCACTTTCTGTTAACAGAGATGCTGCCCTGGGTAGCATCTAATTAGGCGAGCCCTCCGACAGTAAAGCAGAGGTCAAAGATGAAAGCAGCCAGATTCTAGTCATCCCTTAAAGATGTAAGTTACAGTGAATCCCAGAACAATGAGGAAACGAGTTTTGGGGCAGCCACATGAGCTTGGAAAGGGATCCTGGCCCACATCTCAGACTCCACGCCTGTCCAAACCTTAATTATAGCCTGCAGCTGAGGACACCCAGCCAGGGGTTGTACCCAGCCTCCTGACTCATAGACTCATAGACAAACACTAGCGTGTGTCACTAAGTAACAGGAAAAGCCAACAACAAAGAGAGCTACACATGAACAGCAACTGAAGGTGGCATCTTCTAAGGAAGAAAGTTCTGGCTCAGAGGAGGGAGGTGGTAGTTCCAATTTGTTAATAGGACCAACAGAGGAAGTGGGCCATAGCTGGACATTGTGCTTGGGGCCTCATGAACAAGATCTCCAATTCCTACAGCTCAAGCAAGGCAGACCCTTGTAAAAGGGAACAAACAGTCATGACCATGTTCAGTCACTGCTCCAGGGAACAAGGGAGTAGTAGGGACTTAGTGGAAGAGTTTGCAGGGATCCCATCCAAGAACGAGAGAATGACAGCTTGGGTAAAGTGTGTGGCGGGCAATGAGAAACACTTGTGAGTGAACACACCAGGTCACAGCGGGAGGCTGTGGCAGGAAGGAGACCCAGGGTATAATGATAGGATATGGTCCCTAGGGCTTGAGTCCAGCTGCAGCGTCCCTCCTTGGTCCCCACACAGTCTTGTCCTCTTCAGGCTGTGCCCACAGGCAGAGTTGGACAGATGTTAGCAAACAGGTGTTTGCATGGTGGAAACTGTTTAAAGGCTTAAATTTCACTTTGAATTGAAGTGACTTTCCCAGTAGCAGAAACCACAGTGCAGGCTTCATTTCCGACCTGGAAACAACCAATATTTTAACCTGTTACCTTCAGTAGAGGCAGTGGCTTCGGTCATTGGCGATTGCTTTCCTGTGTAGCCTTAATCTGCTTCTTTCTAGTTTCTGTTCATTCTTTTCTTTGGAAGATAACTTGGACCTTACAGACAAAAGCAAAACAAAACAAAACAAAATACTTTGATGGATCTCACATCTGATTTGAGTTTTTATTTATGGACCAGGAAACCTTTTGAGCATGTGCAGAGGAGGAATGATCAGGGTTGGTATTAAATGCTTAGGTTTTAAATTGTCTTAGAAGTCTCATCAAATTAAATCA
Source organism: Dicrostonyx torquatus (assembly GCA_028555095.1). Classification (NCBI taxonomy): domain Eukaryota; kingdom Metazoa; phylum Chordata; class Mammalia; order Rodentia; family Cricetidae; genus Dicrostonyx; species Dicrostonyx torquatus. The sequence continues at coordinate 3,916,891 of JAQHUG010000147.1, forward strand.
AACCCGTGGTGTTAGGTGACGGCAAAAGGGGCTCAGATCAGTCTGTGGGAGCTGGGATAGGATTTTGTTCTTCTCTCCCAAGATGGTTGTCAGCTAACAATGTTTCTGAGGTGAACTTAGGTTTCTCTTGCCAGTTTATGTTCAGGGCTCCTGAGTCAAATTTTGACATAAGAAGCCTTACTCTTGCTAAGTAAAAAATAAATAAAAATAAAAAAATCCCATTTAGAGGAGCTCCCTTCTTCCCCAGGCCTTCTGTAGCATCAAGATACGCTGGGAAAGAATTTACTCCAATGAATTGGACAGATATCACAGGGAAAGTGTAGCTTTCTTAGTAATTGATGGAGATAGAGTTTGTTGGGGGCAGGAACAGAGAATTAGTCTCTCCCAGGATGGAAGGAGGAAGAAGAGAGGGAAGGAGGTTGAAAAGGGGGCAGGCAGGAGGGTTCATTTTGATAGACAACGGGCAGGTAATCCTAAGGATACTGATGTATGTGTGTATTAGCTACAATGGAGGTAGGGGTGGGTTGGCAGTCCTGTTTTGAAACTTGAATTGGATTAGTTATAAGACAGTAGTTTTACAAATTACAAGTTTTGTTTAGGTAGTTAATGTTTTTTTTTTTTGTGTGTGTGTGTGTGTGATTGTAGGCTTGCAGGCAGATGTGCACACACATGTATTTGCATGCATGTGGCAGTCAGAGTACAATCTTTCTTGTGGTTACCCTGTCCACATTCTTTATAAAGACAAGGTTTCTTCATTGGCTGGAGCTTGCCCATTACTCTAGGCTGGCTAGCCATGATGTCCCGGGAGCTGCCTATCTTTACCTCCCTAGAGCTGGTACCACAAGCATGTGTCACCACACCTGATGTTTTTGTTTTTATGTTTTGCTTTTTTTGTGTGGGTTCTGGGCATCAAACCTGGCCGGCATGCTCACGTAGCAAGAACCTTTCCAGCTGTGCTATGTTGCCAGCCATAGTCTTTTGCTGTACAGAAATCTGAGTGTTGAGTCACCACGTGTGGTTCCACACTTTAGAGCTTGTGTTTTATACATTCAGATAGAGAGACTGTGATGAGGACACAAGAATTCTCTTAAACCTCGCTAGGTACAAAATGGAGGCTGTTTCCTTTAGTCAACCACCCTGTCCCTTGACCTTCATGGAGCTGAGGCTTTTATTGCCATTTAAACAAACATTCTCAGGATAAACCACTTTATCTTCAAGGATCTTTGGAGAGACCAAAAGGCAAAGTATTTTGTCCTTAACATAAATGTGTCTCTCCAGCAGTTTATTGGCAGATGGATCTAGGTGACAATAGATTTCTAAATTGAATATTCTGCCTTCGGAATGGCCTCTGATGTGCATTAAGATCGTATTGTAATGACCACACCTCTCAATTTGTGCAATACACTGTCCTGATTACATTATCCATCAATCTGCAGGACAATTGTCAGGCGAGCCTGCTAGCTGAGGAGGGAGACTAAATGGCTGTTTCTTGGTACAAGCCTGACTTCTTTTCTGGCACCTGGGAGGATGTATCCGACGCTTTTCTGCATCGGCAACCGAGTCTTTTCTTCATGTCACAGGCATCGAATGCCTTCGCTCTTTCCCAGAGCAGTCTCTTGATTTTCTTGACCTCATTGTTGCCATGTGCAAGGAATCTAAAAAATGCACAGATTTCTGATGTGTGCTGATAGATTGCTTCAGACTCTCTTTCCCTCTTTTCTCCCACTCAATTCCTGTCTTCTTCCCACCGTCTTGCCTTTCTCTACTTTTATGTAACTTTCACAGTGTGAAGGATGGAACCCAGGTATTTATGCTCGCCAAGTAAGGACTCAAATATTGTGCTGCACCCCCAGCTGTCTCTGTCTTTCCGCAAGTATGTACTGTTGCTATTTAAGGTAACACCAGTGCAGATTCTGAACCTCTTTGAGCTTACAGAGAAGTGTGACCTGTGTATGGCCCCCAACTTCTTCCCAGTCAGTAATTTGGCCTCCTCTTTAAGTCTTGGACCTCACAGGCACACATGTGGAGAAAAACTCACCTGTGTCTAGGTATGGCTGTCTGGTCTCATAGATCTTTGTTATTGTGGTAACGAATGGCATGTTACTCTTCCAGGAAACACGATGTGGAGAGGGTGTGCACGCATGTGTATGTGCATGCATTCATATGTTCATGTGTGGAGGTTTGCACACATTCATGTGGAAGCCACATGTTGAGGTTTGATGTTTTTCTCAGCTGCTTCCATCTTACTTTTTAAGAACAACGTCTCCCATTGGCTTGGCTGACTGTCTATCCAGGGAGCTCTGCCTCCCAGAGCAGCATGGAGTTTTTATATGGGTGCCAGGGTGCCAAACTTATGCAATTCATCCACTGAGCCATCTCCACAGTCCCACACTGGTAGTTTTTATTTGTGTCAGCTGTGCCTTAGAAGTATGTTCAGACTGAATTCGGGATATCCAAAGTTTAGTATGGGGAGCCTGGTCCTCAAGTGGAGTCCACAGCTTTTCATGAAAGCAAACAAAATTATAGTGTCTTTCAGTGTCTACAGTAGGTTGGGCTGGGAACTTCCTCCAAGGAACCTCAAATCTGCAGCTGCTTGTTCCTTCCATAAAATGAATTAGTGTTGGCATGTAGCCTATCCTTGTCTTAGGGTCTCTATTGCTGTGCAGAGACACCATGACCACAGCAACTCTTATGAAGGAAAATATTTAGCTGAGGTGGTGGCTTACAGTTCAGAGGTTCACTGCGTTATCATCAGGGTGGAGAGCATGGTGACAAGTAGGCAGACATGGTGCTGGCTATATCTTGACCAGAAGGCAACAGGAAGTGGACTCTGTGTCACACTGAGGGAAACTTGAGCAAGAGAGACCACAAACCCTCACCCCACAGTGATGCACTTCCTCCAACAAGGACACACATACTGCAACAAAACCACACCTCCTAATAGTGTCACTCCCTTTGGGACTATTGGGACCAATTACATTCAAACCACCTCACATGTCTTCTCTTAGGCTTAAATCATCTCAGTGTTCTTTCAACACTTACCACAGTGTCAGTGTTATGGTGACAGTGATTACAATATGCCACTTAGGCAATGACAACAAGAGGAGAAATAGACTATCCAGGTTCAATAGACACAATTTCTTTTTTTTTTTCTGAAAATTTTTAATTTGAGGTCGGTTGAATCCACAAATGGGAAATAGTGAATGTTGAAAGCCAACTGTATATTCAAAGCATATAGAAAAATACTTGATTGTTCTTGAAATATGTTTTATTATTTGCTAATTGGGCTTTAAGTTATTTCCTTTTATCTATATGATTGGGTTGTTCGTCAGACCTGTTTGTTTCATATGTAAGTGGTTGCAATAAAATTTACTATTTCATCTTTATTTTATCACAGTCTACTTCATACTACACTGAAGCTCTTCGTGACTAGTGGAAGAACCAAATAACAACGTATTTTCTTTTGCCTTCTAATTCTTTGAGCTATAATCATATATTTCATTTTAATACATATTACAAGTTATATACTATATGATTATTATTTTAGCCTAAATTATTTATATTTTAAGGGGACTTAAAGGTAAAATTTTCATTTTTTTAATTGACATAATATGCACTTATTTATAGGGTATAATATTGTAATTTATACATGTTTGTAATTTACGGTGATCAAGTCAGGATAATTAACTTTTATATCACATCAAACATGGTAATTTATGTATACGTGGAACCTTTAGTTTGTTTTCTCTTGTTGACTTGAAACACATAACTGTGCCAGATTATAGTTGGCCTACCTTGTTATCTAATTTACCTGTCCTTCCAAGGTCTAGTAGTTCTTCTGAGAGTTAAGAAGTTCTAAGCCCTGTGTGAGCTTCTGAGTTTGTTCTAGTTTTGGTTTCAAGCAAACACCCTTTGTTCATTGCTCTTCCGTGGATGAGTGACCCACACATAAGGAGATAAAGGGAAACTTCCAGTAGAGAGGGCGAAACACCTACACGGACTTTTCTAGAAATCTCTTTCTGCCCTAAAAGCTACAGACGTGAGGTTTCCTCAGTGTTTTATAAACTCAGTAAGAATTTTGGAATCTGCCTTTGTCCCATTCTTTGAACTGCTATGTGGAAACAGGCCTCAACTTGGAGGCTCCTCTTGTGTCTATATTTTTCCATGGGGGGAGGCACAGTTTTTTTGTTTGTTTATTTCAAATGTCTGAAAAAAAATTTTGTGTAATTTTTTTCTGGATTTTTGTTGTTTGTGGTAAGAGAGAACAAATCTAACAGCAGAACCTATATGAGGGGAGAAGAAAGTACATGCTAGATTTCAAGGTCCAATGAAAGTGTAGTTAGCCCTTGGTGACAAAATAGCCAAGTTTTCCACATAAACAGAAGTGTGGGTGAATCCACTAAGAAACTGTGTCAGTGTGAGCTGAAAGAGCTAGCAATGAGGTAACCATGACCTAGTTACAGGCTCTTAAAACCCCATCCGTATGGTGGCCATGTATGTAGACAGATAAGGGACAGAGATTGAGAAGGGTTTGAACATTCCTTTTGGAGGAGATAATGCTACGCTTGGTTTCCAGCCTCCCCAGTATAAACTACAGAGACTCCCCTCTCAGCCTTGTGGGAGGGACTTGACTACCACTGGTTTGGGAACTTCACACTTTCCTGGACTTGGGAGAAACATGTGGGACAGAAAAATTTGAAGACTGACAGAAGAACTTTTGTCACTGGCAAAGGAGAGATGAATATTCACAGTTTTGTTTTTGTAAAAACATTGAGGGCAAAGAATGCATAAGCGCATCTCATGGGCCAGCCGTGGAGATAGTCCTGAGAAAACAGGAGGAAAGGTCGTTTTGCATAAGACTACAATTCTGATTTTTGTCATGGCTCTCAGTGTTCCCACTGTAGATTCAGACTGGCTGGGACTGAGTGTGGTGGCACACACCTGTCACCTCAGTACTTAGGGGTGAAGCAGGAGATCAGGAGCTAACACTCAGTTTGTGGCGCCATCATACTTGACTATGTGGAGAGTTTGAACACAGCTCGTGCTGTGTGAGATGGTCTTAAAACCATTGACTAAACAAAGCAAACAATACAAAACAAGACAGGCCACCTGAAGCTTACTTTCACTTGTGTCCTGTTTAGGAGCCAAGCTAAGAGTAGAGTGGAGAACAAATTTAAGTAAGCAGTCTGAGGGAAATAAAGCTATCTGACTAATGGGCCATGCTCTTTCTGCAGACTTCTCAAGAGAGCTCAGCGCCTGTGAGGACTCTCAATGGGCCCGAGCCCTGCATTAGAGTCTTTTCTGGGTTTCCTACAGGACCAAGTGAGTTTAGAAGAAAGGACTGGGGTCCATTTGGGACAGACTTCCCTGCAGCGCCTCTTGTTTATCTCTCTGGATCGGGACAAGATTGTGTTCATGGTAGGGACAGCCTTTTGTGTAACCATGGACAAAGATCTTGCTGAGACTGGCTGGGAGGCAGGTCTGAATTTGGGATACAGAAGTACGTGGGTAAGTGCTGCTAAATTCATTCACCTTCTGCAGATGAGTGCTCAGTGCAGGTTGAAGAGGCCATGTGAGGTGAGAGCAGTGGAGACGGTCTCCCTGCTCAGGAGTATTTGAGACACTGTTTCTTGTGACAGAGCAGTTTCTTGTGACAGAGCAGTGGAGACGTCTCCCTGCTCAGGAGTATTTGAGACACTGTTTCTTGCAAATGAGCTTCCATCTCGCTTTGCATTCTTGCCTTCTGTGAGCTACCCAGAAGTTCCGGAAAAGATATGATTTTTCTAAATGATTAGTGAGAACCGACTTCTGTTACAGTTAAGAATCCTGGTAAATATAAAGCAGACAGAGTTTCTCATAGTTTAGAATTTGGGTCAAGAGATAATTTTTCTCCTCACGCCACGAAGCCCCACAGTTAGGCGAGCGATCAGTATGCTGGTGGTTGATGTTGTATACTTTTATTTTGTTTTTTTGAGGTCTCCCAAGAGACGAAGCAAGAGATGACTCTTCAGCTTACCATTTGGTTCATCTTGAATGTGTACAACTTACACACAGCTGCTACAGTGGCCTCAGGTTTGAAACAAAAGTGTCCTGCACAGCCGGGCTATTTCCCCTTCTTTCCTGGGGTAGGACATTGCACTGTGGAACTCAATTCAATGCATTTGTCTGGCAACAGACTGATTGGCCTTATAACATTTACCCTCCTAGCAATGACGACTCTGCTATATTTATGAATGATACTTGTGAGTTTAAGTTTCTTTTCACAAGGTAGTGGAAATGACCCAACTGTTCTGACATTTGTGAGCATGGAGTCCAAAGATGTCCTCTTGGCAGGTGGCCATGAGTCAAAGCCTCTCTGTCCTGAGTGGTTGATGAGTTGCTGGGATCAGATGGCCATGTGGCAGGTGATGAAGACAGGAGCACCAATAGCAGTGTAGGCAAAGTGAAGCCTTTCACTGGGGGCTATCTGACTAGAGGGTTCTTGGGACTGACTACCTGAGACTGCCGGTTCCTGTAACTTCGAGCCTATTGGCTCTGGCATGTGGCTCTAAGGAGGCAGGTTAGCATACAGAGTGACAGTGTGACATTATCAAGACAGAGCTTTAATGCCGTAGGGATCTCACAAAGCCCCCCTCCCTCCGTGTGTATGTTGTCAACCCCACATCCTCTGCTTCATAAGCAATCACCCATTCATTTCATTATTTATTGTTGCTACTGAATGTGCAGCTTTCTTTGCTTCCACACACGCCAGTATTGTCTGAGCATGGCAAGTAGAAAAAAGCTCTCCACACACATCCTGTTAGCCAGGGGGCTTTGTTCCTCTTTTTAAAATGCTATTCAAATTACAGCCCTGAACAATAGGGCAGCATATATACACTGAGTCCCCATTAAATTATTATTTTTTAATAGTGGAAATGTTTCTGAAATTGACAGGTGCAATGTACACATGCTGTGGACTCATACATTATTACTTTTGGGTAGTGGGAGGGGCTGAGAAAATGGAACAAAACAGTTCTCAGACCTTAGCAGTCCATGATGGGGGCTCTAAACATGTACTTAAGCTTTTTTTTTTAAATCTAGAAAATGTAGTGGTGATGGGGGTTATCTGAGAAAATTTACCTTAGAAATAACACCATGGCTAAATTATTATCATTGACAGTGATTTGCGAGAGACTCACATCCCAAAGCTAACAATATGTTGGTTGCTTTTTAATCTGGAACTTGTCCTCTATCCATCTTTGCCCACATTGCAGAATTTGCTAGATGAAGATAATGACTTTAAAATATGAAAATCACTCTGAACAGCTACCCTAGGGTCAGCGGCACCTGGTTAAGATGAGAAAGAGATTGACAAAGATCGAATCTCTGACCTCAACCCTCAAGACGGACGACTGTATTTCCCAGCGTCCCTTGCCTTCTCAGATTCATTCATTGCTCCCGAGTGGGACGCTCAGCCTGATAAATCACAGGCTGCTCACCAGTCACCAGAGCAGGCGAAGGGAGCCAGATGGAAGGAAGCATGGATGACCCTCTGTCACTTCTGGCTGGTTGCCATCAGCTGGACACTCAGCACTCCTTGCTGAGGGAATGTCCCTGTCTTCCTTGCATAGAAGGCTGGCCATCCCAGAGCCCTCCAAAGCAGGATGCAACATCGAGCCATGTTGTCATGGTTACTTAGCCATTTCCCCAGAGTTGTGACATCAGTATCTCCAAGGGGCAAAAGCTCTACCTCATGCATATGTATGGACCCGGCAGGGGCCTGGCCACATCTGAGCATCTTACAATGTTTCTAGTAAAAAATGGTGGCAAAGGAGGGCAAGGTGACAAGGGGAGAGCAGGCACGTGATGACAGCTCACGTTGCCAAGTGAACGCATGAGGGTGCTTGCTGGCTGCCTTGGAGGAAGGCCGGAAGGGTTAACACTGAGTTGGGAATTTTCAGCTTTAAATTAACCATCTGCTGGCTGGTACAGGACTCTCTTGCCCACGCTTTCAGAGCCTTGTCATTCCCAGGGCAATTCTTACCCCAGTCTTCAAACAGCTCATGAAAAAAGGATGGTTTGAGAGACCATGGGTGTGTATTTGGTAAGAAGATAGAGTATCCTGTGGTTCACAGTCAATCACAGGGTTCACACAGGAACAAGGGATCTCAACTCCTAGCCCAAGATTTGTCCTGTTTTGAAGGTCTCCATTTTCTAGTTTAACAAGAACTTACTGGCAGAAGTCAAGAACTATTCAGTGGACAATACCAAATTGCTACCATTTTCAATGGACAGTGGTTTCTTCCAATGTATTGATATTGCCAGAGTGGGGTGTGTGTGTGTGTGTGTGTGTGTGTGTGTGTGTGTGTGTGTGCGTTCATAGCACCTTGAATGTCATGAGCGATTGGTCACTTATTACATATAAAACTGAATATATTTCACCTCCTGGGATTTTAAAGGAGGCAGCCAATCTACTGTTCTGGGCACTGCAAATTTAGCAACACTAAATGAAAAATTACTGTTTTTGTTAAAGTAGAACAGGACTATTTAAAAGGAGTAGGCTGTGGGGAGTAGCAGTGTGGACCATGAAGCCTTCAATGGGTGAGATGTTCCTGGTAGCCTGTGCCATTGTCTCCACATGACCATGCCAATTACTAGCACCCGACATTAACTCATTTGACATCACAGAGCCCCTGTGCTCAGGAGCGGGTGGGTAAGAAAGGGAGCTGGACGCCCAGTAGCTACCAGGCCATAGCACCTGTCACATGAAGCAAATTCTGTAACTGTCTGAGAGTGATTTAAGCTGGCTTGATTGATCTGGAGCCAGGAATGGCAGACAAAGCCAAGGGTACTGCCCAGCTCCATGGCACTTAGGCTGTGCTTCAGAGAAGTCACCCTACTTATGTAAAGGCGACTATGACATTTGTGCCTAGACTGCTCCTCAGAGCAGTTGAAGAGTGTTGAAGGAGTGGTCCCCAGCCAGTGGTATGAGGAGAGGCGCTGCGGTTTGTGGCTGGAGAGGGTGGGTCTTTGGGAGTGCACACAGCAACTCCACCTAGTCTCTCTGGTTTCGCTTTCTTTCACTACCTGTTTCTGCCCTGATGCTGCCTTCCCCTCCATCTAAAGATAATCTGTCCAAACAGCCACGGAGTGAAACCTCTGCAAATGAGCCACCGTAAGTCTCCTTTTGTCTTTCTTGGCTATGTAATCGCAACAAAGTGAAAATAGAAGCTATTGAGAGAAGGGGGAAAATATTCTAGGTTGATGAAGACTTCCCAGTATGGACTGCACTAGCATTTCTCAACCTGTGGGTCATGACCCCTTTGAGGGCTGCATACCAGATATCCTATATATAAAGTAGCAACAAGATAATTTTATGGTTGGGGTCCCCACAATGTGAGGTATTAAAGGATGGTGGCATTAGGAAAGTTGGGAACCACTACATTGGGGGTGCATCTCTAATTAGCAAAAGGATTTCTCCAGCCCCTGCCGTAGCCGTAGCATCTTGGTAGGTGTTTTCACAGGCTCGATCTAGTTTACAGGAAGCCAGGGTAAGTGCTGAGTGCTATCAAAACTGTTTGCAGCTATGGAAACTGGAGTTCACAGAGAGGAGGGAACCTGTCTAGGTCACACGGAGTCAACAGGAATGAACCTCAGAGCGTCTGTGATCCCCTGCTGCTGAGGGCAGCCTGATCATCTGTTGTGACTGTAATGAATTGCCAGGTGTTTAGCAGCTTCCAACCACACAAGGTCAGACAGTCCTGTACACCAAAGTCCAATGCAGGGGTTCTTCACTGTGACTGAGATCAATGGCTTAGCAGTTCTGCATTCCTGCAAGGGACTCTTGGAGATAAAACATCTCATTCATTCGCATTTTGGGAAGAATTTGGGTCTGTGTGGTTCTATGACAAGAAACTCCCCTTTTCACTGGCTGTCCCTGGACAGCCGCTCTTAACTTCTGGAGGCTCCATATTCCTTAGCTCATGGCTTTCTCCTCCATTCTCAAAGCAGACATGATGTGGTAAAGGGATTATCACATTTTGAGTTTCTCCTGCCTTCTCCTTACCTCTGCTCCTTTCCTAGCTCCACCTTCTTCCATCCTCTACTACTTTGAAGCCCTGTGTGGCGAAACTGGGTCCATAAGGTAACCTACGAGGGGTTTTCTGTCTTCATATCTACACCCTTAATTCCAT
>JAQHUG010000147.1:3937713-3963316 GCA_028555095.1 Dicrostonyx torquatus
AAAAAATGACATCTTGAAATTTTCAGACAAATGATGGATCTAGAAAACATATTGAGTGATGTAACAACCCAGACCCAGAAAGACAAATATCATATGTACTCACTCATAAGTGGCTTTAGATATAAAATGAAGAAAAACCAGTCTACAAACACAATCCCAGAGAACATAGACAACAAAGAGGACCCCAAGAGAAGCATACATGGATCTAATCTAAATAGGAATTAGAAAAAGACAAGATCTCCTGAGTAAATTGGGATCATGGGTATCATAGGAGAGGGTAAAATGGGATGCGGAGAAAGGGAGGGGAACAGAGAAAAATATATAAAACAATAAAAAAGAACAACTACCAGAGGAGAGCTGTTTTACCTTTACTGTTTGATGAATATGCTGTTTAAAAATACTGAACTAACAAATTTTGCACAGTACTATTTTTTCTTTTTTTAAATATTCAATGAAAAGAGATAATCTTATGAATTCGTTAAGATACTCCTATTCTTACATGATTCTCTTCCTTCCACCCCACCTACCCTTTCTTACATCTTATTTTTCCTCTTTTGTTGTGTGTGTGTTGTACATAAAGGAGTATGTGCACATATGTGTGCATGGCTGTGTCACTTTTTTAAAACTGCATTCAGAATTCCAATCATTGTATAATTTATTGTTCAGTACTGTTCTAACTCTTACTAGATAATACTACTACTACATACTAATAGTAGACTATTATCTCTTGGTAGATATTGGCATTTAGTAATCAAAGCAGACTGCCTTCTGGACCATCTTATAATCAGTAGGTGACACAGTGAGTGAAATAAGAATGGAGAATGTGCTTCAGTTCTGAATGCCTCAAGGATATTGTCGAACTCCTATAGTCAATGACTGCTTGTAAACTAACAAGAAAAATTCAAGGTCAGGCAGACTCTTCTGTGTTTGACACACTCTCAGAATCTTCTATGTCTGACACTGAGTCAGCTCCTTGTCCAAGTGCCCTAGTGGCTTTTATAGATATTGCACTTAGCCAAAGTGTGTGCCCCTCTGTTGTGTCTGTCCTACAGCCATTCATTGCATGGAAGACACATGTTGGCCCTATCTTGCTACCATGCACATTCCCTACAGCCCATCATGTCTAGTTTTTCTGACACTGTAGCCTCTGGAGCATGTCCTCTTAGTTTATGATAAATCTGCAAAATTATTAGCATCAGTTCATGTGTGTGCATTTGTGTGCGCGCACGCATGTGTAGGCAGTAATATAATATATATGCAATAAGATTGCATAAAAGTAGCTTATAACTAACCCATTAAGTAGAGATTTTCTAATCACAGTAAATACAGCAATCTTCAGTATATATGTGTTGTTATAAAACATATTGATGATGGGATACTTGGAAGCATGAGCAATTGTCATTAATAAAATAGTTTGCATAAGACAAGATTAGTAAGAAAGTACATAGAAAAAAAAGTTTATTTCCACTCGTGACCAATTGCTGCAAACTGGAGTGATTTGAGGCAATTTTACTGGTTAACTTAGCAACGTTGTAAAGATTTGCTATATATGTGTATATATATATCAAAGACCTGATTTATGTCACTTCCTCAATCATTTTTATTTGATTTTTAATTTCTTTGGGAGTTTATCTTCCTTAAATATGTAGTGCTTGTACATTCTTTTCCCAAACTCTCTATCATGGCTACTTCTTTGACCCTGCTTACATTTGGCCTTTAAACTGATCACTTTCTTGGGAACTGGGGTGATGCTCAGCACCTAGGACATTCTCAGGAGCCCTTGGATGCCTGCCTGCAGTATCAGCGTGTATCATTTAACCCTGCAGTGTCAGCGTGTATCATTTAACCCTGCAGTGTCAGTGTGTATCATTTAACCCTGCAGTATAAGCGTGTATCATTTAACCCTGCAGTGTAAGCGTGTATCATCTAACCCTGCAGTATCAGCATGTATCATTTAACCCTGAAGTATCAATGTGTATCATTTAACCTTGCAATATCAGCATGTATCATTTAACCCTGCAGTATCAGCATGTATCATTTAACCCTGCAGTATCAGCATGTATCATTTAACCATGCAGTGTCAGTTTGTATCATTTAACCCTAGAGTATCAGTGTGTATCATTTAACCCTTAACTCAAGCATCATTTAACTCTGCAACTGTCAACTTGTATCATTTAACCCTCACTCATTCCCTGTTAGAGAAGGTGAGTGTTTTTCTCATGCCGGTCATCTGAATTTGGAATTAACTTCCCTAGAATTGTCTAGCATATGTACACTTGTTCTAGGAAGGGACACAGACAGATGCATTTCGACTTTTAAAATGTCGTGTGGTGAAGGACTTGGTGTGTTCAGTTGAATCAAAAGATTCAATGTTTCCCAAGTGGAAATCAGTTAGTGTTGAGCCCTCCGTGCCATGCAGACACTCTCAGAGGAGCCCATTTCACAACCAGGAGAGGGGCAAGTGTGCCCTATCTGTCTCTAAGTTGTGCTAAACTATAGCGGCACAGTTCCAAGTTGCAAAGAAATACTTGAAGCCTGCGGTTCTTTTGGAATGTAGCTGTCTGTGGCTTCTACGGTGCTGAGACTGCCTGAGCTTATGATACTCTGGAGTGCACCAAGGACCCGAGGAGCTGCATGCTGCGGCGAACGTTGTTTGCTCAAAGCCATCTTGGAAGTTTACTGAAACAGGGGCCAGATCTTCCATCCTGGGTGCCTTGGGGTGGGGGTGGGGGCTGCTCACAAGCACTAATTGGGATAAGAACTGCCCGGAGACGGCCGATATAGAGATAGTTGCATCCAGATTTAGAGCAAAATGCTGCATCATGTTCAGGATGAAATTAGTGCACGAGGCTTCATTTCCTTCTTTTAATGAAGAACAATAGCAGCTCTTTCTGCTGCCTTGTTCCCAGTGAAATCGTCGGTGTATAGAGTTTCCCTTTTCAACAGCAGTTGTGTCTACAAATGCTAGTCTCAAAACGACAGCTATTCTCAAAGCCACCAGGCATGCTACTGCCCGAACAAAGAGCTGCATTAAAAGAGTCTTGACAATTTCAGCTCCTAGAAACACAGGGGTCACAAATCTGCCAAGTTGAAAGAAAACAAATCACTAGGGCAAGACATTTTATTTAGTTCTAAACAGCACCTAGCACACGGACAGCATTCAAAAGCATTAATGTAGCCATAATGCAAATCAACATGGGCCTGCAGAGCAGGAGCTGAAAGAAGTTAGGCTAAACCCTAAAGAAATCAGACCATGGGTAAAAAGGAATTTCAATAAAATGATCAAACCTTATTCACTAATGTGGCAGCCAGTCAAGCATGCAGAGCATGTATACTGGGCGAGTTACAAAGGAAGTGCAGGCTTCTGGCCGCAGATACAGAGTGTAAAGAGTAAAGACAAACAAATAAACATAAACAAAAGAGGGGTGAAAACCACCACACCATGAATAAGTTTAGCTCTGTAGAGCAAGAGAGAATTCTATTTGTGGAAGTAGGAAGGTTGCTGCTGGATTAAAGAGGAGACTTCTGTGCTGACGGGGGAGAGGTGTACTCCTGCCATTCAAGTAACACATGCCCACTGCACTGGATTCCAGACAAAGCTAAAAGTACACAGAGTACCCATAGCTTCTAAAATTGACTCAGGAATTCAGGTAGGCTAACAGGACCCAGAGTCTACTTATTCTGATTCCTTGTTTCCTTCATTATTTAAAAAAGTATTGACTTCCCCCATCTATCAGAAATGATGCTAAATACTAGGGAGGCACAGAAAGGCAAGTCATGATGAACATTTTAGAGAAACATAGTCCAGTAGAAGAGACTTACAAGGAGAATAACTTAATGGTATGCCCACCCACTTGGGGAGGAGGAGGATGTCAGAACTGGAAGTAGGTCCCCATGGCTGTCCAGAGCCTACAAATTGGAGAAAAAGTAAAATAGGTAAGACAGTGACAAACTGTGAAGGACTCCAAAACTCAGCTAAGTGCCCCAGAAATCTTTCTGCTGGGGATCCACCTGAAGGAAATAAGTTCAGCCCTTCAGAGGAACATCCGGGCTCCCATGACTTCTACAGTCTTCCCCGCAATGGCCACGGTGTGTGTTGACTGACACGCTGTCAGGGGATGAATGGATAAAGAAATTATTTACAGGGCTGAGAGCTCCTCAGTGACAAAGCATGTGATCAGTATGCAGAAGGCCTTGGGCGCAATTCCTAGCTCCAAACAAAACAAAAGGAATCGCCACATTAAATAGGAACATTACACTCAGTGAAATATTTATGATCCAGAAAGACGAAGTCATTTGTAACAATGGGGTTGAACCTGAGAAATTCTGCACAGCTTTACTTTTATACATAATGTAAACGAGAAGTAGAGGAAAGAGAAGCAGAGAGTAAAGCAGTGTTTTCTAGAGGTGGGAATGGGGGAGGCAGGGAAGAAGTGGGGTTAAAGACACAAGTCCGCAGTGGGCAGGAGAGGTAAGGTTGGGGTCTAATCTTCAGCTGCGTGTGAAGATGTGTTGAGAGAGTAGATCTAAGTGCTTTGTTAACTGTGGTGATCACTCACAAAGGACATATGGTGAGATATACATGGTAAGGGATACATGATAGGAGACCAGTGGTGAAGGTGAAGTCATGCTATACACTTTGAATATTTACAATAAAAAGTTAGACAAGCAAAGCTTGGCTAGAATAGTTGGTACTTGTAGTATAAGCAATTAGGGATCCAGGAGAACAAAGTTCAAGGGCAGATCTGTGCAATCAAGAAAAGTTGAGAACACAGGTGCAGCCTGCTGGTCAGGGCAGTGTTCTTGTAATGGACATTAAGGTCAAGTAGGAACGCCTGGGCTCTGTTGAACTCAGTGTGAGAGATTTTGCTGGCTAGGGTAGATATCAGAAGGTGGGCTACAGTGAACCACGGGCAGGGCGATGAGATGGAGGCGAGCAGTGGGATTGGAAGATCCTCTGAGCAGACCAAGGAGAAGCTGAAGCGTTACTCCCGAATAGCACATCTTCATATCTGTGAACAACAATTCAAAATTAATTGGGCTTCTTTTGCATGCCTTGGTCTGGATTCTTTGGAGCTTGGTTTTATTTCTTTCTGCTTATGCCCAGCCCATGTCTGTGTGAGTTGTGGGTGTGCTGGCGTTTGGGTGCTGCCTCACCCTAGCTGCTTTGCTGAACCCACTCCGGCTCCTTTAACTTGGATTTCTTCCTTCTGTTTGACTGGCACGTGACTTCTCTGCTTTGGTGGGGGTTAATTCCATGAGACATCACTGACGGTTAGGAGGCATGGAATTTGGGGAAGAAAGGAGCCAGGAGTTCTGCCTTCCTCCTCTTTAGATTTCTTGAGCCATGCCCACTCCAGTACTCTAGTTTCGTGCTTAGATGGGTGGAAGGAGACATGAGACACCAACTGCCCAGCAAGAGCTGTGATTCATGAAAATGACACATATGACAAAGGACATATGGTGAGATATACATGGTAAGGGATACATGATAGGAGACCAGTGGTGAAGGATGCATGATAAGGGGCACATAGCAAAGGACACATGCTGGTTGATTCTCTAATCACCAAACGATAAAATCAAAGCTGTAATTCTTATACACATAAACTTCTAAGCTCTTCAATCATTTAGGCGTTAACCCTTCTCTGAGGGTGACGGTTGGTGCGCTCCTCATAGGGAACAGAGGTATAGAGAGGCTTAGAGTGTCAGTTACCGCAGTGAACTTTTCTCGTGGTTGTGATGAAATTTAAGGGTCAGGATTTATTTGCCTTACAGTGCCACACAATGGGGAAGGCATGGCAGGGGTTGCTCCATAGGGCGGACGGGAGCACGTGGCAGCTTGCTCACATTTCAGTGGACTAGGGGGCAGAGAGCTGCATGTCAGTGGAAGTGGTCTATCAGCTCCAGCTCTGCCCACTGGTAACCCACTTCCTCTATGCAGGCCTCTGGCCCATGAGGTTTCACAGCCTTCCAGGGTAACACCGAAAACAGGGAAAATACTCAAATACGTGAGCCTGTGAGGGACATTCACAGTTAAACCTTAACAGTGTATGTGCAGACAGAACAGGCTCCAGGCCTACACAGAAGGTTCGGAGCAGAGAGCTGGGCTCTGGACTCGGATATACTCTACAAGTCATCCCGTTTCAGTCTGTTAGGAGATATATTTCCACTTTTAAACATCTTAGACTAATATGATCACACCCATATCACATATCTTCCCATGTAATATTCCAGTTTGGGGCGACATCAACAATGGTGAGATTTTCTAGTTGCACAGAGCAGTGATCCACTCTCTGAAATATCAGTCCATTGCATTGACTCAAGTCTTGAGGCTCTCAGAGTTAGCCTGACCCTTCCCCAGTACTGCCGTGTGTGTGAACAGTGCGATCACATTGCTGGCTTCAAGAACTCTCTATCCTCCTTCCAAATTACCATGTCTCCTCTGAGTGACTACTGTTTTCTCCAAAACCCTCTTCGAATGTCCTTCCTGGAATGGGATGTGACCCCGTAAGTGTGGTCTGGCCAAAGAGGATATGGTAAAGACCATTTCTGCCGGTCAGGGCGGTGTCCTTCTTGTAATGGACATTAAGGTCAAGTAGGAATGCCTGGGCTCTGTTGAACTCAGTGCGAGAGGTTTTGTTGGCTCACAAGGTGGACTAAAGTGAACCACGCACAGGGGCTGAGGGCGATGAGATGGAGGCGAGCAGTGGGATTGGAAGATCCTCTGAGCAGACCAAGGAGAAGCTGAAGTGTTCTGAGAAAGGGAGGGACCCAAACAGAGTCGGTCTGGGTTTTTTTTTGGGCAGGTGGTGTGGCTTTCTTTACCCCATCAGCATTCAGGCTGAGGAAAGCAGAGAAGGCCCGGGAGTCTTTTGTGGGTCTGTAAAAGGGTTTTGGCTGATGGCTTCACTGTATTTTGTCTTGAGAGGACCATGAATAAATGATGTTGAGACAGATTTGGAAAGGTGCGCTGGAGCTCGAGCCCAGGTATTTGGCTGGGAGTCAGTCATTGGATGTGCTATGAAATGTGGTCTGGGGCATGTCCATTTATTTTCCCCATCTGCTCCATCAGACCAACTTCTTTATACAGTACACCGTGCTCTTTAAATAAAAGATGTAACTCATTTAGGACTTCTTGCTGAAGCTTTCTAAATGAAAGAGAATGAGAATATAGAATTCAGGATTTGTGAAGTAAAGGTACGTTGGTTCCCCATGTCCAAGCACAATACATCTACCCGTTCCAAACTGACAAATCACGAGGGAGGTGAAGTTGAACGAGAAAGAGGAGGAGATGGGAACATGGTGACGGTGCACATGACAGTGAGAGCACCCTGGTGAGCCTTACGCCATGTGCTGAGCATTTGTTGAGTAACCTTCTTGTTTGATCCCTGCCACAGCCCCATGTGGAAGCTCATCTGCTTCCCTTGCTCTGTAAAGAGAAACCTGAAGCTCAGAAAGGTACTCAGAGTAGTGGAGTTAGAGATGGATGTGTTGAGATAGAAACCCAAGCTGTGACACTGTCCACAGTTTCTCAAGCTTGCCAATGCCCAAGGGCTACCTATACTCGCTTTTAAAACCCTATGCTCCAGGTCGTTCTCTGGAAATTCTACTTCTAGGGGTAGGGGCTTAGAAATGCATTGTCTGAAATTCTCCTTGTTGTGTTTAGAATGAGGTAACTTGGGGTTGGCATAATGGACAGAAAAGGCAGGCAAAGTTTTTTTTTTCTTTAAAGGAGCAGATGGCAAATATTTTGAAGCCTAGAAGCTATGTGGTCCTGGACATAGCCATTTTGCTCCAAAAGCAACCTTAGATAACATAGAAGTGAATGAACACTGTTGTCTAATGAAGACAGCATCAAGCTGGAGTCTCCTGTGTTGTTGGCTTCTCACTACTGTCTTAATTTCCTCTTAAGAATCCTCTGGTACATTTCTGAATAGCGTCTGAATACACTGTACTGTATTATACTGTGAACTGTAGTATAAGGTTCTATATAGAATTGATGCGACTATATGGGAAAAAATTTTAGCCCATTTTCCCTTATTATTTCCTTATAATTAGTATTTTTTAGGGCTCTAGAGACAAACACTGGTCCATGGATCCTCATTCTCTGGTGAGTCAGAGGTTCACACAGTCATTCTCTCTGAAGCTCTCAAAGACACATCTTTTTATCATTGCATCCACCATGATTAGTGTTTGCTACTTTCAAGTTAGTATATCTAATATATTCAATTGACATAATACTTATTAAATGCTAATTATTTATGAGGCACCATCTTGGATTGGGTTTGAAGTTGAGGTTGCCAACAAGGTCTTGGAAATGCAAGCTTGGAAAAGCATAGGAAAGAACCTAAGAATGCAGATTTGAGATCACTCTGGGGTAGATTGATGCATTAGAAGATGGTTGTGGGGAGAACTTTGGAGAGAGGCAGGCTCAGAGAAGTCAAGGTGAAGTTCTGCTATGAAAAGCCCAGAAAGGAAGAGCCCCATTAGATGGTGGAAACTGTGTGGGGACTCGGTTTCAGGAAGAATAGGTTGCTCCACTATGGTAACTATAGAGAAGACAGCTGGACAAGCATCAACCACAAGGAATAGTTTTCTGAATAGTATTTAGAAACATAGACCTGTAAGCCAGGTCCTCTGCACAGAGCCACTAATGAGAGGACAGAAGTGCAGAGGCTGAGAGCTGCCCAATGTGGTAGAGTTCTTGGTCATGATGAAGTTCATAGTGATGGCTACGATAATTGAACTGAAGGGGAGATGAAGTTGGTTGGAACTAAGGCGGGGATGAATAAAAGAAAGAGTAAAGAGACAATTGATAATTCAATGATCAAAGTTTCCCCTCCCTTTGCCAGAGGTAGAAAAGAATTCTGCAGTGTGAAGGCAACACATAGGAAAAACACAACCCCTGAAGGCATTCCAGGTTACAGAAGAGAGGTTCTGTCAAGTGCTGAGTCAGAACAGGGACCAGGACCTGGACCACCTGTTATTGCTTAAACCGGAGCACAAGCTAAAACCTTCTGGATGGGGAAGTTTGAGGGGGTATTTCTTTTATTTGCTTTATTTTTTTCTACCCAAGTTTCTAGATGACCTGCCCCTTTCAAATGACTTCTTAAGAAGACGCCAACACAGCCAAGCAGTGGTGGCACACACCTTTAATCCCAACACTCAGGAGGCAGAGGCAGGCTGATCTCTGTGAGTTCGAGGCCAGCCTGGTCTACAAGAGCTAGTACCAGGACAGGCTCCAAAGATACAGAGAAACCCTGTCTCAAAAGAAACAAATAAAATAAAAAAAGCCAACACAACATAACACAAAATACAAATATTAGCTACTATCTCCCAAAAATGGACATTGCTTAATTGAGACATTGTTTATTTGTTTGTTTTTGTTTTCTGCAAAGATCTTGCTGTCCTGAAGATGAACTATTTGCTCTTTGAATAAAGATCTTAATACTTGAAGAAGTCAAGAAAGTGAAGATGGGTGCATGAGACACCATGTATAGATAAACATCAGGTCACATACCTTGTTTATCAAGGTCAAGAATGATTGTGAACAACTAGAAGGAGCCAGAAGAAAAAACACAGAATCATAACAGCTGCTAGAAACAGGACTACAGAGAAACTGTAGATTGAGGTGAAAAAAATATATATTCTATATTTTATATATTCTCTATATATGTATTTTTCTATCCTATCTTCTAACATCTGTATCTATCGTCTATATATCTATCACTTATTATTTATTATCTATCACTTATTTTCTATCATCTGTGTATCTAACATTCAATCAGCTAATTAGTCATATATGACTCATCTACCTACTGCTTACGTGTTGACAGAGATGGCATCTGATCACTGACCTGAGAAAGCAGCCAGGGGATTGGTTAAGATAGATGGATTAACCAGAATGAGAGCACAGGAAGAGAGATTCAAATAAAAAGACTGGAGGATTCCAGTTCTTCCCATCCAGGTGGCAGGTGTGTGCATAGGTCCATGAATGCCCTGTTTCTGGAAATAGCCACCACTAGCTGCTGCAGTTTCGAGCAGTCATTGTGGCAGTGAAGTGGTCTGGGAGGCGCTGCTCCTTGCCAGAGTTGTAAAGGTTCTTTAGATACTGGAAGCCAGCGCTCAGGCCTTTACAGCATGGATGCCTACCTTCTGCAAATCTCTACTGAAAATTTTAATGATAATCCCACTAACTACAAAAGCTTAATTTTCACTAAAATCATAGTTGAGCTGGAGAAATGGATCGGTGCTTAAGAGGACTTGCTGCTCCTGCAGAAGACTAAAGTTCAGTGCTCAGCACCCGTGTCAGACAGCTCATGACCACCTATAACACCCGTTCTGGGATCTGACGCCCTCTTCTGGCCTCTTAAAGCACCTGCATGTATATGCACAGACACACAAACATATACATAAATCAAAACAAATCTTTAATAAAATAAAATCATAAGAGTAGAATATCTGTTTTAATTTTAGTCTTGGGATTCTCATTTCCATTCCTTTGTTCTGAGAAAATTTATAAAATGAATGTTGTCACTATCTGCCCCCAGTCAGGTTCTACATGCATTAGCAGTCTCTAAATGGCCTGTCCTCCCTGAGTCTGGGACTGATCCTCTTAGTTTGTTTTCTAGCTCATCTCTCCTTTAACACCTGGCTGTGTTTGGTGTGGTGGAGGTCATGTAGTCCAGGTGGGGCATGTTTCTACAGCCCACGATCTAGCCTGCTTGCCATACATTCTACACATGAAAGACGGACTCAAGCAAAAAGAAAGTTAAGCTTTAAGTCACACATCTTAGGAAAACAACTAATCCAACCAAGGCAAACTTGCTTGTATTCAGAGAAAATCAATGAATGCACAGTGCTGGACTTGTGTAAGATCCAGGGGCCAATGTCAAAGGAGGCCAGGCAGGGGAAGAATCGACTGCTGGTGCTTGGGTATGATTAGGTAGAAACAGGTCGGAGAGAATTTTGAATACAGAAACTATTATAAATTTTGAACAAAGAGAAAAATTTATTTGAATTAACTTATCTGAATTTATGTTAACCATCAATGACCAAATTTCTTCCACTGTTTTAATAGTCCCAGTCATCTTATTCCCTACAAACTAGTTGATTTCCCCATCTCCAGGGTAACGTTTCCTCATACTTCTAGAACTTGCATGTTGAGAAGAGTTTGTGAGGTGAGTAGGCATCCCTATTGTGAGTATGGATTATCTACCCTCGTGACCCAATCCTTTGTCTTCTCTTCTGACTTCTCTTGGGGTAAGCGATGTAAGTGCACGGTGTTTTGGAGGCAAAGATCTTGTCCAAACAACTCCATGACAGGCACTGTTTAGCTCCTAAGAGGTACAGGGTGCACTGGTGGCCAACTGTACTTTCTTTTCCTGGTGTCACAGAGCACCGACAAGGACTTTATGCTGCCCCTCTTGAAAGAACCACAGTTCCATCCTATTGGTGGGAGCGGAGGGAAAGAGGTCCACACTGGAGCTTGATGGGGAATGTGCACGTTCCACACTGAGTCTAAACCTCAGCCAGCTCTGTCTCAGCACTGGTAGCTCCTAGGTTGTTATTATCAGTCCTACAATTTCTGAAGCACTGCTTTAGCTGTTTGATTCCCATTGACTTCTAGCGACTGCACATTCACATAATGGAAGCAGTTTGTCCACATGAATAAAGAGCCAATCAGGTGTATGTATAAGTACCATTTAGGAAAAAAACAGACAAGGTAAAGCCTACTTACACTTAAAAACAGGGACACAAAAGGGCCAATTTTCTGGTTAACAAAAGGTTCTCACCCAAGTAATGTCTCAAATCATCCCCCTGTATCCAACTCAAGTGGGGACATTGTCTCCCACATGCCCAAGGGGAAGCATAGCTACTCACTTGGAAAGTGCATTCCAAAGATAATATTTTTGCTACAATGAAGTTTTCATGTTTTTGCTTTTAAGAATTGATTTTAAAGAAGGGCATGTCTGCAGGAGCCTCTGCACTCCCTCTTTAAACACCTGGGCAGGAGCTGAAAGCTGGCAGCCCCAGCTGGCTTTCCTCCATCTCTAACGACTCTTGCTGAAATGCACATGGCTCAAGCATGGGCCAGGGCTGCCAGTGGTCCAACGACAAATCACTGGCTTTAAGAAAAATCCCCACCTTGAACAACGCACATTTGCATTTGGATTTCAACTTAGCCCAACAAGCAAACAAGCAAAAGAACTTCTGGAGAGGTGGAATTTGGGGCTGCTGGTGTGGTGTCTACAGCTCTGCCCGTGTCCACAGCTCTGCCGGTGTCCACAGCTCTGTCGGTGTCCACAGCTCACACGGTGTCCACAGCTCACACGGTGTCCACAGCTCACAAGGTGTCCACAGCTTACATGGTGCCCACAGCTCTGCCAGAGCCCACAGCTCACACGGTGCCCACAGCTCACAAGGTGTCCACAGCTCACACGGTGTCCACAGCTCTGCCAGTGTCCACTCCTCACACGGTGTCCACAGCTTTGCCAGAGCCCACAGCTCACATGGTGCCCGCTGCTCACACTGTATCCACACCTCACACGGTGTCCACAGTGTTCACAGCTCTAGAGAACGCAGCACCAAAGAGAAAAAAGCCAGAACAGGTGGGGCTGAGGAGCACGCAGGCAGGGTGACACATGGTCTGGCCTTAAAAGACCCAGTATAGACTCAGTGTGCTTCTTTGGAGCATGTACTGGACATGGTTCATGTGCTCATAGCTCATGTGTATAAAACACAATTCCTGCCCTCAGGAGCTTAATATCTACCTGGAGGGTCAAAGAGATGACAGAGCAGGAAGAGGCACTTCCTGTCAAGCTTAACAACCTGACTCAATACTCCAAGACTTGAAGGAAGGAGAAAACCAACTCCTTTGAGTCAACCCATGTGCTAAAGCACTCGTGCACATGTCCATGCACACACGGGTGCGCGCACACACACACACAGAATAAATACATGAAAAGGTTTCTTAGAATTTCTCTAGTAAAACAAGGCTTAAACACAAAAGAAACAACAAAGTTAGAATTCAATTCTTAAAAGAGATTTGCTCTGGCTTCATTATGGGTGTTTGTCTTTGTTTGTGCCTGTGCACCACCCATGCAAAGTGTCCGAGGAGACCAGCAGGAGGTGTAGGGTTCTCTGGAACTGGAGTTACAGGCAGTTGTTAGCTGCCATGTGGACACTGGGATCTGAAGGAGCTCCTCTGCAGGAACAAGAGCTCTTCACCACTGCGCCACCGCATGACCTCTGCAGCTCCAAATTAAAAATTCTTAATCCTGACTGTTAGATTCCTGGTATGTTTAATAGTGAACATATACATGTTTACACCATGTACACACCCCAGCAAGAGCAAAACCAGTAATGGCCACAAAATCGCCCCTACTTTCACCTCATATTTCCTTCTGAGGCAGTGTCTGGAGATGAATCTGAAAGTTTGTTTGCTGTTCATAGCCAGTCAGGGTAATCACTTCTCTAGGTGGCAAGTTGTTTCAGGTAAGATATATGGGGAGTCATCAGTGCCTAGAGAGAAGTCCTTCCACTGCTGACGGGAGACTTTAAAGAGGTGTGGGGAGAAGAGTCACGTGGGCCCCTGCTCAGCCAGTACTGGAGGTGACTGACAAATCGTGGGCCTGGCCCTGTCGGAGCTACTGAAGCTGTGGGGAATTTGAATCCTCGGATCCTTACACCTTGACCTGATCCTGACATGTTAGGCTCAAAGGGCTGAAAAACACTCATTACATTTATCTTCTCATCTCTGTGACAAGACACTTAAAGGGGTGCAGATGGATTTCAGTCCATTGTGGAGGGGAAGGATGGCCCCACCCTCGTCAGTGGGAACATGATGGCAGCTGACCGGAAAACAGAGAGCTAGGCCAGAGCTTGAAACACGTGTAACCTTATAAGGTCTGAACGTTCTTACAGGTTCTTGGGGAAATGGGGGTCTTTGCGGGATCATTCTGATTTGAGTTATAATAGGCTCAATCAGGCTGGAATCAATAAATGGGGCATTGAAGCTTGGCTGGAGTCATAAATTTAAAGAGTTTTTTTGTCACCCCCTCTTCAAGCCAGTGAGGAGTAAGGCATCTCCTAGGATGGACCACTTTGCTCTCTGCACAGGAGAGAGATCACAGCAACTTCTCCCAAACTTGAGCTTGCCCCATCCAGCACTTGTAGGGCCGAGTAAGAGAACAAATGGGGACCCACAGGCCACAGTAGACACGCTGAATGCACCGCTAAATAAATATGCTCTAGCCACTCAGCAAGCAGTCTTTGCTAATGACTTCGGAGATGAGGTTCAAGTGTAGAGTATTTGGATTTCAGGATGTTCTATGCCAGATGAGATGGAGTATAAAGATTTCCCACAGGCTGAAGTGCCACCAGTCCCTTCTTTATCCTCCCTGGGTTTTCTCCTGCACCACTAGGGCTGTATGAGGACAACTCAGATCATATATCTGGTTCCACTGCTAACTCAGGTAAACATGGCTCCACGGCTGTCCTAGAGGCTTGGGAGCACCTGCTCTAGCAGCACAAGATGGCCGTCACTCAGAATTCTGCAAAACTGTGCAGTGTCTGTGGACTCACTGGGTCATTGGAATCTGCCTTCTTCAGAGAGAGAATGCCTGCCCCAGAGTCTTGCTATACCTCATTACGCTTGCCAGCAGAGCACCAACCCTCTCTGAGCCATGCCCTTCATCATTTATCCATGACTCTGAGAAGCACAGCTTACAACTTATCTTTGCACAAAAGGAGAAACCGAGGCCCAGATTGAAGTGTTTGCCCAAAGCACAGTGTGGGCTCATAAAGTATGTAGTTACTGGGTGCTGGTGTTAGAATGGGTGCTGGGTACTATGTGGCCCGAAGCCCAGGGCATTTCCTCCATGCTAAGCTCACTCTCTGAGATAAGAAAGGTCTCCACACTCTGTCACATGAAATGTTTAACTCCACTTGAGACATGACTACATTTTTCTCAAACTTCATGAAGTAGTCTGTGCTGTCTTTTCTGGATTATTTTCTTCTGAGGAGCAACACTGTAAGAGAAACCAATCTAAACTAAATCAGCCACTGCCAGTGTAAGCCACTGTGCTGTGTCCTGTCAGCCTACACAAGCGAGGTCGTCCGGGAAGAGGGAGCTTCACGAGAAATGCCTCCACTGGCTCGGCCTCTGACAAGCCTCTGAAGCATTGTCTTGACTAATGACTGATGCTGTAGGAGGACCAAGACAAACGTGGACGGTGCCGCCACTAGGAAGGTGCTTCTGGGTTGTCTGAGCGATCGACCAGTAAGCCCCATTCCTCTGTGGCCTCCAGGCTCTGTCTGGAGCTCGTGCCCCCACTTCCCCTCTTAGACTGTAAGCAGTAAGGTGAAGTAAACCCTCCCCTGTTTCCTCCAGCAGTTGCTTTTGGTGATGATGTTTAATCCCATCAACAAAAGCAGTTTCTGTGATAGGTGGTCAAGATAGCAGGAAGGTCCTATGGAAGCAATCAGTCCAGTGGGACCCAATTATAGAGCCGTGGCTTGGTCACAAAGTTACAAAATGGCCGAAGAAGCTACTGTCTCCTGTCCATGTGGCTTGGAGGAGGAACTTGGAGTAATAAATGGTGAGGCTGTTTGGGCCGAATCTTTGAATTTTAGCTGACATTTGACATTGATGGAAAGATGGTCTCTTTTTTTCAAATGGAGTCCTTTAGAGCAAAAAAAAAATTCTAGAAAATGTTCTCTAAGTTAGGCTCATAGGATTTCTACACATTGAAATTGGGCATCGAATTCACAAGAAATTTCATGTTTATCATGGGCGAGTATAATCACACACACAAATGGGAGACTTGAGCACAGTAAATGTTAAGTGCTTTCCGTTAAAGGCCACCGGATAGTGAAATACCCAATAGATGTAAATTGCAGATTAGGGCAAGTGAGATGGTGTGATTAAAACCACTCTGAGTCGGGGATTCCCTAGTACTTTCTGAAGGACGAGAAGACAGTTTCGATTCCATCTACGAGAAATAAACCAGGGCTTTGTACGTCATGCAACTTGAACGTCCTTCACCTGCCAGCTTAGATAAGAAGCTTATATCATGCTTGTTTAAATAATGATATATATTAATATATACTGCAGAGTGAGCAGTGCAGACAGAGGCATAAAACAGTCAACAATACATTTCAGAGTCAGCTGTATACAGACCATATATTTTACTCAAAATATCATTACAGTTTGGCTGTATATGACACAAAGGCTCTTTTCTGAGGTGGCAAGAATGTCCTGAAAGTAGACTCTAGTGTTGGTTGATAATTCTATATAAATTTACTAAAAATAATTGAATTCTACACTTATCTGGGGTGAATTTAATAGTAAAATTATTTCTGATAATATTGTTCAATGCATATACTAAAAGCTAACATCAATAGTCAAAAATCACATACTTTACAAATAAAAAAAAACACTCTACTAAGTAATTCATAGGTCCTAAGTAAATGATGACGGAGTTAAAAGAAATACTTAAGGCTTGCACAATAATGCAAGCAATGTTGCAGCACGGCTGTGGAATCTTGGTGAGCGTCTGACTTTGAAAATAAATAGAAACTGAGGAGGGACTCAGAGAGGGGAAGAAGGCAAGAGAAAGAAAACCCAGCTACAATGGTTAGGATCAATACAGCACTTCTTGAAAGCATAGGAAAACTGAAAATCACTGGCGAACCTGACTAAGAATAGTGGCAATACAAGTGTTTACTTCAGCAAAGACAGCTATCGCCTGAGTTGCACCAAGCCCTTTGGCTCAGGTTAAGATGACAAGTTATGCTAGCAGTAGTCATGATAATAATGTGTTAAAAATTAGACAAAATCAGCACATTTTGGAAAAAATAAGACCAATAGAAAGCCAGGGTAGTTCTGTGATTATTAGATGGGTGAGCCCACTAACTAGTGTTTTCACTAAGTCAAGAAGCAGTTCTGGACGAGCTGTGGGTGAGATTTAATCACGAGGTCACCTAAGAGTATTCCGTTCATTCCTTTATGTAGAAGGATCCTCACTGTGTCTGTCGGTCTTGCCTGGAGTTCTCTATGTAGACCTTAAACGCACAGAGATCCGCCTCCTGCGTGCTGGTTTGCAGGCCTGCACTAACACTCCGCTACCTCGGAACATTTCAGCCTTATGTAAAGTTTTGCACAACAGAAAATCTGAAGATGGAAAGTGTTCAACCCAGTGTGTGAGGTGGTCACCATGAGAACAAAACACCTTGGGGATGGCCCAAGAGGGGAGCATTATGGGACGACCTGACTAACACACACAAATGTGAGGGTCTAATGATTAATTAAACCTAATAACCAACTCAATCAAGAAAGAGATGGAATGAAAATACACTGGAGCTTAACTGTGTTTATTCTGAGAAGCAAAGAATAGTTTAGCACAAGGAAATTCATAAATATTACTTATTACTTAACTGATTAAAAATTTTAAAAATGTGTGATTACTCCAAAAGAGGAAGTTTAACAGGCATTTAGAATCACAATGAAACGAGGAGACACTTTAGACCTCCGGGCTGGAGAAGGAACTTTCTGAGCTGATGAAGAACTTGTGCCAGAATGTTATTTAAAATGGGAATTTGGAGACAGTTCCTTAAAACGGCGACTAGCCCTTGGGGAAGCACCACCTTCGCTTCTCTGTTTTGAAGGCCTGGCAATAGGGTGAAGTCAATAGACGAAGAGTAAGCACCACAGCCATTTACATGCAGCTGACTTATCAGGGTCAATGTGAAACTTCAGCAGATTAGCGCTGAACAAGAAGGCGGAACCGCTAACTGCATTCATTTTCTGTTGCCTCTCTAACAACGCACCTAATGGTTTCAAACGAACTTATTATAAATATTATGGTCTCACAGGGTAGATGATGAGACGTAGACACTGTGTACCTTGGCTAGAGACCCCCATACTCCATCTTGAAAACCTGTACACCATGTTCCTCTTAACACAATTGGGAAAACTTTGTTTTGTTTGAGACAGGGTTTCTTAGTGCAGCTTTGGAGCCTGTCCTGGAACTAGCTCTTGTAGACCAGGCTGGCCTTGAACTCACAGAAATCTGCCTGCCTCTGCCTCCCGAGTGCTGGGATTAAAGGCGTGCGCCACCACCACCCAGCCGCAGAACTCCTTACTTTTAGTTAAGAGACCACATGATTAGATTGGGTTTGTTTATCTAATCCCGGGTAACCTCTGTAGTTAACTTTGATGATGTCTGCCAAGTTGCTTTTTAACCAGTTACAGCATTATACTCATAGTTTCTAGAGAATATTTGGAGGTGTCCCTTATTCTGCAGTCTATCTTCTTTTCAAAAGATTTTATTTCATTTAAAAACATATGTGTATGTGTGCGTGGGGTAGTTAAATGTGTGAGTTTAGGTGCCTTTTGATGTCAGAAGAGGGTGTTGAGTCCTCTGGAGCTGTAGTTAAAGGCAGCTGAGCTGCTTGGCTTGAGTTTTGGGAGTCAATCTCTGGTCCTCTGTAAGAGTTGGATGTCCTCTTCACAGCTAAGCCATGTCCCCATGCCCCTGCCTTCCAAAGGACGTTCATTTTTAGAAATCAGTTGCACTCACACATAAAAATTACTTTTAATCACTTTTAATCAAGTTCATGTCTTCCATGACTTGAAAATGTTATAACATAGAAGTGATTAAAAGGTTTCTTTCCATTATTTGTAGATAAATTATCCAAAGATGGGCTAAACTCATGAAGAAAACACAACTCTAATAATGGCAGACATCTGCACACACACACACACACACACACACACGCTCACATACACACTCACACACACACGTGCGTATGAATGATGGGTTGGACACAGTGTATGGATATGTCACTGTGGGAGAAACAGTGTTTGTAAGCTAGCATCACTTGACATCAAGTGGTAGGCGACTGCACGTATGCATGTGTGTGAGCTAATGTCTTAAGTGCTAGGCGACTGCACATATGCATGTGTGTGAGCTAATGTCTTAAGTGCTAGGCGACTGCATGTATGCATGTGTGTGAGCTAATGTCTTAAGTACTAGGCGACTGCACGTATGCATGTGTGTGTGCTAATGTCTTAAGTACTAGGCGACTGCACGTATGCATGTGTGTGAGCTAATGTCTTAAGTACTAGGCGACTGCACGTATGCATGTGTGTGTGCTAATGTCTTAAGTGCTGGTGGAAGAGATTTGAATATTTCTATCTACATTCCTGAGCAGTCGTCTAGTGTTTTCAGGTGGGTGCAAACATTTCTAAGGGAAATTTCTCTCTGGGAAAATAAGAATGACTTTTATCCTGTGTTGTGGAGCATTTTGTTTGGTTTTTGATTTATTTATTTATTTTTGTACAGGTTCTCTTTTAGTAGCTGACCTGGAAGCTGCCGTGTGATTAGCCTATCTTCAAACTTGCAAAAATCCTCTTACCTCTGTCTCACTGGTGCTGGGTTAAAGCCTGTGCCACTGCTACCCACTTCTATTAGCATATAGAAGTTAGTGTTAGCTTTGTTATTGTTACCAGAATCAACATGTTTTGAAAAGACACTAAGAGAGACTATACAGCCCTGTGCTGTAGGTTATAGGATTGGTGGTTTATTGGGCCTGGAGGAGACCAAGCTCTATCCAATCTACTGAAAGCCCTGGTGAATTAGTTTGCAAGTGGAAGAACGGACCCACCAGAATTGATGAAGTGTTTGAAGCCCTTGAGTTAAGAGGCCACAGGGAAGAGTCTGGGACTGGCTTCGTTTCTGATGGCATCTAAGGAAAGGTCTGAATGATGCATGAGAATGTCTCGAGCCTGGGAGTCTCTCCAAGCTGTGCCACCAGGACAGCGTGCTTCTATCAAATAACACTGTGGGCAACTTTATCCGGAGGCTCTCAACTCACAAAGCAACTTTGAATCTTTTATGATTTGTCAACAGCTAGATCATAAACAGCCAGGAAACTGTCTTGCTCAATATAAGTAAGTATGTTTATGGGTTCTGCTATTTAACGAAATCAGAATGTGACATGTTTCCATTCAAGATGGTTAGAAAACCAAACACATATCTATAATGTGATGTGTCTTCTGTGGCAATCCTTTGCAACTTACAAGAACATCGTCCTTTTGCTGTTCCTGTTTCCTTTTATTCTCCGAAACCATTTCCTGCATGTGTTTGTTCCATGCACAAATGTCGAGAACCTGCCAGCACAGTGCCCACCATCGTATTTACGTCTCAGCTCTATAATTTGGCTATTACTCTCCAAGATCTCGCCTTTAGATGTGCTGAAATTTGCTCCACACACCATTATTATAGCAGTTACCCAAAGGTGAGGCAGCACACATTCATGCCACATACATGCGCACTGCTGGAAAACATACCTCTATTGGATACAAACTCCTCCCTAAGCACAAATTAAATGTTAGAAGTATTTAGAGTGTGAATTTATATTTAAAAGGCAATATTAAGAGATGAAAATTAGTATCTTTACTATTTTCCTTGGAGGAATGAATAATAACTTTTACTTTAACTATTTCTGGATACTTTCCTTAATAAATTTATAATGTTAAAATTATTAGAAAGACATGTCTTAAATTTTTTTATTTAATGTGTACAGGTGTTATAACCCATGTATGTTTGTATAGAATGTATGTGTATCACGAGCAAGACTGGTACAGTCAGAGGGTAGAAGGGGACATTGGATCCCCTGGAACTAGAGTTAACAGATGCTTATGAGCTGCCATGTGGGTGCTGGAAACTGAGCCTATTCCTTTGGAAGAGCAACCAGTGTTCTTAAGCCTTCTTTCTAGTCTGTAGGTAAATCTGTTAAAATATCTTCACCCAGGGATTAGGGAGATGGATCAGTGGTTAAAATGGAAACCTCATTTCAGATCCCTAGGACCCATGCAAAAGCTGGGTGCAGCAGTGGGCACCTATAACCCGAGAGCCAGGGTGTGGTGTAAAGACAGGAGCATCCTGGGGTTGTTCACCAGCTAGTGGTGCCCCAAACGGCAAACTCTAGGTTTAATTAGAGATCCTGTCTCAAAAAAAATGAGTAGAGGGTAACAGAGGGGACACCCGAACTCAATCTTTGACCCCAACACACACATGCATGGGCAAGTTCTGTGTGTATGAGCATACACAGACACAGAGACAGACAGACAGACACACACACACACACACACAGTTCATCTAAACACACCAATGAAGCAGTTTTGGTAAGTACCTGTCAGTTCTTTCCCAGACATATTCAAGCACTTTAAAGCCTGTTACCAGGTTGAGAAGAGTTGAGAGGGAGCTAGCTCCCTCACTATCAGAAGACAAATTCATGGGATTATAGGAGGGTAGATAGCCGGCTTACAAATACCAATTGACTGACTGAAAAACAATTGCAGAATTAACCAGAATTAAGGAAAACATAGGCAAGTCTGTGATCAGGTCTCCACCAGCAGAGACGTACCTCCCATCTACACCTGTCTGTGCTTCAGCTCCTCAGCCACCTTCCGGAAATATGCCCCCAACTTGCTTTCATTGTTGGGAATTCCAATATGCTCCATTGACTTTTTGGAGACCTTTATAATTTAATAAACTGAGGAGGCCTGATAAAAACCAATGTAAATTCAAGCCAGGAGGAAATGGGCTGAGATATTTACTCAGAAATGGCGTGTATTGAAATCACCTCAGTGGGGGGAAGAGGAAACTGTGTGCTTCCTTCCTCCGAGGCGGCCGCTGGCACACACTCAACCAGCTCATAAAGTGTAGAGGCACGGAAACACCTCGTGCCCTTCGGATGTTGCCCTGCAACCTGGATGCTCGCTGATGTCAAAGCCAGCCATGGCAGGTTTCCTCAAGACCTGCTTCCATCTTCAGTTTGAACAATATTTAAGACCTTGAATTTTCACAAACAATTCCAGGCCTCGGAGTCTTGACCTGACCTTCTTTGGTCTCCGCAGCTGAGTACAGTCACTGTGCTCTGATACACCAGAACTCTGAGCCAGGGATCACCCTCCATACTCAGTCTGTTTTAGAGGCACATCTGTCTCTACGGAGTAAGGTGGAGGTCTTGAAAATCAAAAATTCTTAATTGACTTACAAGGTTGTAGAGACTATTACAGCATTTCAAACACAGTGTGTCTTAGTGATTTCTCCTCCGCCCACCCCACCACTGCACCTTGCCTCCACCACCCCTACCGCAATTCATCCCTAGTCTCTTTTCCTTTCCATGTCCCATATGTCTTTTCGTCTCCCCACGTCCTCCCTCACCACCTATTTCTACCCTCTCTTGCTGTCTTTTACAGCTTTTGACGCTTTCCTCACACACATGCCCACTAATCTGTCTATATATCGATGTATGTATGCATGTGTGCAACTCTCGACACATGTGTCTCTTAAGGCTGGGATCCATATATCAGAGATAAGACACCTTTTTTGTCTTTTGGATTTTGGATCCCTTTGCTTAATATTATACATTTCGGATCCATCCATTCTTCCTGCAGATTTCAAGACTTCATTTTCTCGAAGCAGAATAAAATGCCTTTGAGTATATGTACCAATTTTCATTCATCTGTTGATGGATAAAAGATAGGTTGTAGTTTTCTAGATTTATGTAGTTTATGTGTATGAGTCTTCTTCCCGAATGTATGTAAGTATGTATGTATGTACCATGTGCTTGCCTCAGGCCCCTGAGGCTTTAGAAGATGTCAGAATCCTGAGAACTGTGATTATAGACAGTGGTAGGCTACTGTGTTGATGCTAGGAACTAGATGCTGATCCTCTGCAAGAGTGCTCTTTGTTGCTGAGCATCCCTCCAACCCCCAAGATGTCACTCAGACATCATTGCTTCTTTGCTTTTTCCTTTCTTTCTTTTTTCTTTTTGCCTCCTGTCCCATGTGTTCTCTCTTTTTCTGAAACATGCTTTCAATCTTGCTTCTTCCTGCCCTTGGCTATCCCTTAGCAGTCTCCCCTTTGACCCAAACACTCTACCTTCCAAGCTACTTAATTCACACTCATCTTCGCGAGTCCAGCCCATTTGAAGATGCCCCTTTCCGCTCGACCCTCTCGCTGGATCCAGTAACCACATGGCTCTCGGCACAGTATTTCCTCTTTTGTTATAATAAAAAATAAATGATGAAATCAATGTTTTAACATGCATCTTTCCTGCTAGGGTAGAAGTTCTAATGAGGTGGGAACCGTCTCAGTGTGGTGTGCAGCATGGCAAGCCATCAGTACATAATGGCTCAGTGTGGGCACACTTGCGCGGAGCTCATGGGAAGCGATGTGAGGTGAAAGGGCTCAGGCAAGCGCACAGGGAGCCTAGAAAAGACTTAACGGAAGGGTGCAGGGCAAGTAAAGGAAGGTCAGTCTGAGCATCAGGGTCCCCGTTCCCAGGATCCTTCACAAATAGTTTACATTCTTGAACAGGGTCTTGCTATATAGTCAGATTACCCCCAAACTCCAGACCTGTCTCCACCTGTCTCTGCCTTCCAAGTACTGGAATTACATGGGTGAGCCACCATAACCAGCTAGTTCATAATTTCTTAACATTTTCTATCTAGATTTGGTCTCTCTTTTTACAATCCTCAATTAGCTGATTTAGTCTCTGTAACCTTTGGGCCCCATTTTTTCTTCTCTTTTTGAGTGAGAACTTCTAAGGCCACGAGCCCCTCTGTGCTCAGCAGCAGAGTCCATGCCCAAGATCTTATCCTTTCCCTTCCCATTGCCGTCATCCTGAGTGGTCCTTAGAAGGGACAACTAGACTACCTAGGAGTTATCTGCCCCCAAAGCAGAAAAGATGCCCACGCAGTGGCACCTGATTTCCAGTACCATTTCACTCAAGCATCAGAATGCCTGTGCAGTGTGCAGCGATTCCTTAGTGCCCACGGTAAATACCAGGCCTTTATTGTGCTGTTTGTACAAAAGCCTTTGGGACCCCGCAAACATTGCTCATTGAAAATTCATATTAACACTGTCTTCTGAACGAGCAGAAAATCTACAGGTATCGTGAGTGTCCATGTCTGAGAAGCGGTATTGAGTTTTTAACCAGCTAAGGAGGGCACAGTTATAAAGAAATAAGATAAACCTGGATTCCTAACTTGTATTAGCTCTAAGTCAATTCAAGATGTAATAAAATGTAAATACATCTGCAGTGACAGCAGACAGCTGTTTAAAGACAGATATATAAAGGGAAGATAAATTTCACCAAATACAAAGCTTGAAAAAATGCTACAGAGAAAAAGAATGCAACCAACAAAAGTAAAGATAAGATTTCTTTTGGAATACCTGCAAATGAACAACTTTTCTTAGTTTATGATGCTCCCTTGAAAACCAGTCAGACTCTGACAGACTACAACAAATAATTCACATAATTGGCAATATAAAGCAATACTTACATAAAATACATTCAAATAAATAGAAATAGAGACTGATCATTCCTTTGGGAGTACAAAGATTTCATAATATATATAATACTCAAGAGGACATGCTGGAGGTTTGGCTCCCACACTGAGTTCAGGTCCCAGCACTCACACTGGGCAGCTCGCACCGTGTGTAGCTCTGGTTCCATGAGCACCTGAAGGCTCTGATCCCAGCAAGCACTGCACTCACACGCACAGACACCCAACCCCATCACTGAAAATAAAAATAAAATCTTTAAAACTAGGGCATTGGAGCACAGACACCCCACACTCGGGTGACCGGATAGCCTGGCACGTTTTTACCAGGACAAAGTGGGTGACCGGATAGCCTGGCACGTTTTTACCAGGACAAAGCGGGTGACCGGATAGCCTGGCACGTTTTTACCAGGACAAAGTGGCATTTTATAAGTATACATAAAAACTTCAAAACTTCACACTTTTCTTGACTGATTCTACTTGTTGGCATTTCTTTGAAAGATATGCTTAGCATTAAACACAGATGTGCACATGAAAATGCTCACCACTGAATAACTTACAATAGCAAAGGGCTGGGGGAAAGCCAAAGTGCTCATCTTCAGAGGTTAGTCAAGTAAATTATGCAGCCTGTAACCTTAAGCTAGTAAACAAATACTGTGCAGCCATTAAAAATAATGAGATCTGTATTGACTTGAAAACTCACCTACAGTGTTATTAAATGGAAAAATAGATCAGCGGACTTGTATTTTTATTTAAGTTATGTAAGAAAATGGGAAAGATGTGGATGTTCAAAACGACATAGAAAATATCAGAAGTCCAAATAGAAAACCAAATGACAGTGTCAAAGTGTAGTATTGATAGAGGAGGCATGTGTTTCTACTTTAAATTTACATAATTTTGCATTAAAATAATTTATCCAGAGCTTGCCCCAGATGGTGAAGAGAAAACATGACTCTGCCTAGTGCTATAGACTGAGCCAGACAAGGAGACTCACAGGAAGCCCAGGGCACAGTGCCCTCAGGTGCTGAGGAAAAAGCACGGTAACTATATGGTAAGTAAATGCATGGTACGGTACTGGAGAGAGAGAGTGGCTCATGATCTGAGAGGGGAAAGGGATGAGGATGTGGGTGGCCTGCTTGCCAGCCAAGGCCATGGTGATGTCTTAGACCCGTGTCTGGGCCCACGGCCCTGCTGCACTGTCGGTCTGTGTTGATGTCCGTGGCTCCTATTACCACTAAA
>JAQHUG010000147.1:3964736-3982681 GCA_028555095.1 Dicrostonyx torquatus
GTGTGCTAATGTCTTAAGTACTAGGCGACTGCACGTATGCATGTGTGTGTGCTAATGTCTTAAGTACTAGGCGACTGCACGTATGCATGTGTGTGAGCTAATGTCTTAAGTACTAGGCGACTGCACGTATGCATGTGTGTGTGCTAATGTCTTAAGTGCTGGTGGAAGAGATTTGAATATTTCTATCTACATTCCTGAGCAGTCGTCTAGTGTTTTCAGGTGGGTGCAAACATTTCTAAGGGAAATTTCTCTCTGGGAAAATAAGAATGACTTTTATCCTGTGTTGTGGAGCATTTTGTTTGGTTTTTGATTTATTTATTTATTTTTGTACAGGTTCTCTTTTAGTAGCTGACCTGGAAGCTGCCGTGTGATTAGCCTATCTTCAAACTTGCAAAAATCCTCTTACCTCTGTCTCACTGGTGCTGGGTTAAAGCCTGTGCCACTGCTACCCACTTCTATTAGCATATAGAAGTTAGTGTTAGCTTTGTTATTGTTACCAGAATCAACATGTTTTGAAAAGACACTAAGAGAGACTATACAGCCCTGTGCTGTAGGTTATAGGATTGGTGGTTTATTGGGCCTGGAGGAGACCAAGCTCTATCCAATCTACTGAAAGCCCTGGTGAATTAGTTTGCAAGTGGAAGAACGGACCCACCAGAATTGATGAAGTGTTTGAAGCCCTTGAGTTAAGAGGCCACAGGGAAGAGTCTGGGACTGGCTTCGTTTCTGATGGCATCTAAGGAAAGGTCTGAATGATGCATGAGAATGTCTCGAGCCTGGGAGTCTCTCCAAGCTGTGCCACCAGGACAGCGTGCTTCTATCAAATAACACTGTGGGCAACTTTATCCGGAGGCTCTCAACTCACAAAGCAACTTTGAATCTTTTATGATTTGTCAACAGCTAGATCATAAACAGCCAGGAAACTGTCTTGCTCAATATAAGTAAGTATGTTTATGGGTTCTGCTATTTAACGAAATCAGAATGTGACATGTTTCCATTCAAGATGGTTAGAAAACCAAACACATATCTATAATGTGATGTGTCTTCTGTGGCAATCCTTTGCAACTTACAAGAACATCGTCCTTTTGCTGTTCCTGTTTCCTTTTATTCTCCGAAACCATTTCCTGCATGTGTTTGTTCCATGCACAAATGTCGAGAACCTGCCAGCACAGTGCCCACCATCGTATTTACGTCTCAGCTCTATAATTTGGCTATTACTCTCCAAGATCTCGCCTTTAGATGTGCTGAAATTTGCTCCACACACCATTATTATAGCAGTTACCCAAAGGTGAGGCAGCACACATTCATGCCACATACATGCGCACTGCTGGAAAACATACCTCTATTGGATACAAACTCCTCCCTAAGCACAAATTAAATGTTAGAAGTATTTAGAGTGTGAATTTATATTTAAAAGGCAATATTAAGAGATGAAAATTAGTATCTTTACTATTTTCCTTGGAGGAATGAATAATAACTTTTACTTTAACTATTTCTGGATACTTTCCTTAATAAATTTATAATGTTAAAATTATTAGAAAGACATGTCTTAAATTTTTTTATTTAATGTGTACAGGTGTTATAACCCATGTATGTTTGTATAGAATGTATGTGTATCACGAGCAAGACTGGTACAGTCAGAGGGTAGAAGGGGACATTGGATCCCCTGGAACTAGAGTTAACAGATGCTTATGAGCTGCCATGTGGGTGCTGGAAACTGAGCCTATTCCTTTGGAAGAGCAACCAGTGTTCTTAAGCCTTCTTTCTAGTCTGTAGGTAAATCTGTTAAAATATCTTCACCCAGGGATTAGGGAGATGGATCAGTGGTTAAAATGGAAACCTCATTTCAGATCCCTAGGACCCATGCAAAAGCTGGGTGCAGCAGTGGGCACCTATAACCCGAGAGCCAGGGTGTGGTGTAAAGACAGGAGCATCCTGGGGTTGTTCACCAGCTAGTGGTGCCCCAAACGGCAAACTCTAGGTTTAATTAGAGATCCTGTCTCAAAAAAAATGAGTAGAGGGTAACAGAGGGGACACCCGAACTCAATCTTTGACCCCAACACACACATGCATGGGCAAGTTCTGTGTGTATGAGCATACACAGACACAGAGACAGACAGACAGACACACACACACACACACACAGTTCATCTAAACACACCAATGAAGCAGTTTTGGTAAGTACCTGTCAGTTCTTTCCCAGACATATTCAAGCACTTTAAAGCCTGTTACCAGGTTGAGAAGAGTTGAGAGGGAGCTAGCTCCCTCACTATCAGAAGACAAATTCATGGGATTATAGGAGGGTAGATAGCCGGCTTACAAATACCAATTGACTGACTGAAAAACAATTGCAGAATTAACCAGAATTAAGGAAAACATAGGCAAGTCTGTGATCAGGTCTCCACCAGCAGAGACGTACCTCCCATCTACACCTGTCTGTGCTTCAGCTCCTCAGCCACCTTCCGGAAATATGCCCCCAACTTGCTTTCATTGTTGGGAATTCCAATATGCTCCATTGACTTTTTGGAGACCTTTATAATTTAATAAACTGAGGAGGCCTGATAAAAACCAATGTAAATTCAAGCCAGGAGGAAATGGGCTGAGATATTTACTCAGAAATGGCGTGTATTGAAATCACCTCAGTGGGGGGAAGAGGAAACTGTGTGCTTCCTTCCTCCGAGGCGGCCGCTGGCACACACTCAACCAGCTCATAAAGTGTAGAGGCACGGAAACACCTCGTGCCCTTCGGATGTTGCCCTGCAACCTGGATGCTCGCTGATGTCAAAGCCAGCCATGGCAGGTTTCCTCAAGACCTGCTTCCATCTTCAGTTTGAACAATATTTAAGACCTTGAATTTTCACAAACAATTCCAGGCCTCGGAGTCTTGACCTGACCTTCTTTGGTCTCCGCAGCTGAGTACAGTCACTGTGCTCTGATACACCAGAACTCTGAGCCAGGGATCACCCTCCATACTCAGTCTGTTTTAGAGGCACATCTGTCTCTACGGAGTAAGGTGGAGGTCTTGAAAATCAAAAATTCTTAATTGACTTACAAGGTTGTAGAGACTATTACAGCATTTCAAACACAGTGTGTCTTAGTGATTTCTCCTCCGCCCACCCCACCACTGCACCTTGCCTCCACCACCCCTACCGCAATTCATCCCTAGTCTCTTTTCCTTTCCATGTCCCATATGTCTTTTCGTCTCCCCACGTCCTCCCTCACCACCTATTTCTACCCTCTCTTGCTGTCTTTTACAGCTTTTGACGCTTTCCTCACACACATGCCCACTAATCTGTCTATATATCGATGTATGTATGCATGTGTGCAACTCTCGACACATGTGTCTCTTAAGGCTGGGATCCATATATCAGAGATAAGACACCTTTTTTGTCTTTTGGATTTTGGATCCCTTTGCTTAATATTATACATTTCGGATCCATCCATTCTTCCTGCAGATTTCAAGACTTCATTTTCTCGAAGCAGAATAAAATGCCTTTGAGTATATGTACCAATTTTCATTCATCTGTTGATGGATAAAAGATAGGTTGTAGTTTTCTAGATTTATGTAGTTTATGTGTATGAGTCTTCTTCCCGAATGTATGTAAGTATGTATGTATGTACCATGTGCTTGCCTCAGGCCCCTGAGGCTTTAGAAGATGTCAGAATCCTGAGAACTGTGATTATAGACAGTGGTAGGCTACTGTGTTGATGCTAGGAACTAGATGCTGATCCTCTGCAAGAGTGCTCTTTGTTGCTGAGCATCCCTCCAACCCCCAAGATGTCACTCAGACATCATTGCTTCTTTGCTTTTTCCTTTCTTTCTTTTTTCTTTTTGCCTCCTGTCCCATGTGTTCTCTCTTTTTCTGAAACATGCTTTCAATCTTGCTTCTTCCTGCCCTTGGCTATCCCTTAGCAGTCTCCCCTTTGACCCAAACACTCTACCTTCCAAGCTACTTAATTCACACTCATCTTCGCGAGTCCAGCCCATTTGAAGATGCCCCTTTCCGCTCGACCCTCTCGCTGGATCCAGTAACCACATGGCTCTCGGCACAGTATTTCCTCTTTTGTTATAATAAAAAATAAATGATGAAATCAATGTTTTAACATGCATCTTTCCTGCTAGGGTAGAAGTTCTAATGAGGTGGGAACCGTCTCAGTGTGGTGTGCAGCATGGCAAGCCATCAGTACATAATGGCTCAGTGTGGGCACACTTGCGCGGAGCTCATGGGAAGCGATGTGAGGTGAAAGGGCTCAGGCAAGCGCACAGGGAGCCTAGAAAAGACTTAACGGAAGGGTGCAGGGCAAGTAAAGGAAGGTCAGTCTGAGCATCAGGGTCCCCGTTCCCAGGATCCTTCACAAATAGTTTACATTCTTGAACAGGGTCTTGCTATATAGTCAGATTACCCCCAAACTCCAGACCTGTCTCCACCTGTCTCTGCCTTCCAAGTACTGGAATTACATGGGTGAGCCACCATAACCAGCTAGTTCATAATTTCTTAACATTTTCTATCTAGATTTGGTCTCTCTTTTTACAATCCTCAATTAGCTGATTTAGTCTCTGTAACCTTTGGGCCCCATTTTTTCTTCTCTTTTTGAGTGAGAACTTCTAAGGCCACGAGCCCCTCTGTGCTCAGCAGCAGAGTCCATGCCCAAGATCTTATCCTTTCCCTTCCCATTGCCGTCATCCTGAGTGGTCCTTAGAAGGGACAACTAGACTACCTAGGAGTTATCTGCCCCCAAAGCAGAAAAGATGCCCACGCAGTGGCACCTGATTTCCAGTACCATTTCACTCAAGCATCAGAATGCCTGTGCAGTGTGCAGCGATTCCTTAGTGCCCACGGTAAATACCAGGCCTTTATTGTGCTGTTTGTACAAAAGCCTTTGGGACCCCGCAAACATTGCTCATTGAAAATTCATATTAACACTGTCTTCTGAACGAGCAGAAAATCTACAGGTATCGTGAGTGTCCATGTCTGAGAAGCGGTATTGAGTTTTTAACCAGCTAAGGAGGGCACAGTTATAAAGAAATAAGATAAACCTGGATTCCTAACTTGTATTAGCTCTAAGTCAATTCAAGATGTAATAAAATGTAAATACATCTGCAGTGACAGCAGACAGCTGTTTAAAGACAGATATATAAAGGGAAGATAAATTTCACCAAATACAAAGCTTGAAAAAATGCTACAGAGAAAAAGAATGCAACCAACAAAAGTAAAGATAAGATTTCTTTTGGAATACCTGCAAATGAACAACTTTTCTTAGTTTATGATGCTCCCTTGAAAACCAGTCAGACTCTGACAGACTACAACAAATAATTCACATAATTGGCAATATAAAGCAATACTTACATAAAATACATTCAAATAAATAGAAATAGAGACTGATCATTCCTTTGGGAGTACAAAGATTTCATAATATATATAATACTCAAGAGGACATGCTGGAGGTTTGGCTCCCACACTGAGTTCAGGTCCCAGCACTCACACTGGGCAGCTCGCACCGTGTGTAGCTCTGGTTCCATGAGCACCTGAAGGCTCTGATCCCAGCAAGCACTGCACTCACACGCACAGACACCCAACCCCATCACTGAAAATAAAAATAAAATCTTTAAAACTAGGGCATTGGAGCACAGACACCCCACACTCGGGTGACCGGATAGCCTGGCACGTTTTTACCAGGACAAAGTGGGTGACCGGATAGCCTGGCACGTTTTTACCAGGACAAAGCGGGTGACCGGATAGCCTGGCACGTTTTTACCAGGACAAAGTGGCATTTTATAAGTATACATAAAAACTTCAAAACTTCACACTTTTCTTGACTGATTCTACTTGTTGGCATTTCTTTGAAAGATATGCTTAGCATTAAACACAGATGTGCACATGAAAATGCTCACCACTGAATAACTTACAATAGCAAAGGGCTGGGGGAAAGCCAAAGTGCTCATCTTCAGAGGTTAGTCAAGTAAATTATGCAGCCTGTAACCTTAAGCTAGTAAACAAATACTGTGCAGCCATTAAAAATAATGAGATCTGTATTGACTTGAAAACTCACCTACAGTGTTATTAAATGGAAAAATAGATCAGCGGACTTGTATTTTTATTTAAGTTATGTAAGAAAATGGGAAAGATGTGGATGTTCAAAACGACATAGAAAATATCAGAAGTCCAAATAGAAAACCAAATGACAGTGTCAAAGTGTAGTATTGATAGAGGAGGCATGTGTTTCTACTTTAAATTTACATAATTTTGCATTAAAATAATTTATCCAGAGCTTGCCCCAGATGGTGAAGAGAAAACATGACTCTGCCTAGTGCTATAGACTGAGCCAGACAAGGAGACTCACAGGAAGCCCAGGGCACAGTGCCCTCAGGTGCTGAGGAAAAAGCACGGTAACTATATGGTAAGTAAATGCATGGTACGGTACTGGAGAGAGAGAGTGGCTCATGATCTGAGAGGGGAAAGGGATGAGGATGTGGGTGGCCTGCTTGCCAGCCAAGGCCATGGTGATGTCTTAGACCCGTGTCTGGGCCCACGGCCCTGCTGCACTGTCGGTCTGTGTTGATGTCCGTGGCTCCTATTACCACTAAAGGCTGAGAGGATAGGACTGCACAGAGTTGGCCCTGCCCCTCACTGACTGCAACACTAGGGGGAACTGGTCCTGCCCTTCACCAGCTGCAGCAGGCGAGGAAATGGGCAACCCAGTAGAGCTGGCCTTAATGACCCAGATGTGGGAGTGTCAACACTGAGGGAAGGAAAGCAAAACTGGCCCTACCACTTTCTTCTTGCTGCAAAGGGTGAATTAGTTGGGGGCAATGCTGGTGAGCTCACCCTGGTGGTAAGGACAGGAGAACTGACCAGCTCCAACTCTGCAACTACCCAGGCCCAGAACCAAGCCTATGACTTGGCCCACCCCAACATCTGCCCCATCTATGATCTGTGGGAATAGTGAAGGGACTGGTCCTACAGACACAAAGCTTCAGGATCTCCATGGCACAGGGAAGCAGCAGAATATCCAGGAGAAGTCCCAGTGAGGGCCCAGGATCATAGTGTAGCAGAAACCAGAGGCCTCAAACCAGACCAGTGACTCTTTGCAATGAACACTTGCTAGTAAAGATACATGGATAAAAGGGTTTACTTTCTTTTCTCTTAAATTTTATTTTATTTTTTATTTTATGGGGGAGGTTGCAAGAGCATAAGGCAGGGGACAGAGGTCCATTACAAAGGGATGGGGTGTTGGAGGAGTTCACTTGTTTGTTCCTGGCTGTTCAGCCCTGACATAACCACACAAAAACTGTATTAATTAAATCACTGCTTGGCCTATTAGTTATAGCTTCTTATTGGTTAGCTCTTACATCTTAATTTAACCCATTTCTATTAATCTGTGTATTGACACGTGGTTGTGGCTTACTAGCAAGCTTCTGTCTGGCATCTGTCTCTGGTGGGGCTACATGACTTCTCTTGACCCTGTCTTCTTTCTCCCAGATTCAGTTTAGTTTCCCTGCCTACCTCTATTCTGTGCTGTGCAGGCCAAACAGTTTCTTTATTAACAATGGTATTCACAGTGTTCAGAGGGGAATCCCACATCACCTCCCCTTTTCTGTTGTAGGAGGGATAAATGGAATTGAGACACATGATGTGAAAGGTACAAAGATTAAACAAACAAATAATTAAAAGTAAAGATCAAATTTCCATGTTAAACTTATAAATACAAAAGTCATATTAATATATCTTAATTAACTTAATTGTGTTTTATGAATCATCACAACAAAGTGTAAATCAAACCGTAATGCCAGGCTTCTAGCCTGTCTCCATCACTGCATACGGACCTGAATTCTTAGGCAGTGAGAGGAGGATTTTGTCTTGTGTGTGGTTATACTGATGCATCTTAATTTTTTTGAAAACATGATGAGTTTTAGTCAGTGACAATGAGTGAGATCAGGAAATGTTCCTCTCCAGGGAGACAAAGCAGAATTGCTTGGGAAGACACGCCTATGTCTATGTGCAAAAGTCATCCACTCCTGAGGTTGCCATTGGGTCTCCACACACATTGTTTTCTCTTAATTTTTCTTTTAAATAAAGTATTTGATACATGTATATCTTGCATCTTATTATAAAGAACATAACCCATTAAGAGCAGTTATGCTGCCCATATGTGCCTGGGCACAGAGCCAACCACTGGGGCACAGGCAACACACTGGTGGCCATACTCCCAGGCAAAGTGACTCTTGTTTCCTCAGCAGCTGTCAGGGCGCTATTTTGAGAGATCAGAGGCTAGAGATGGCTCCCTCTGGAGGAGAGTTTCAGAACCCTAGTGAGACACAGCACCTACAGGCTTTACATAAAGCCCATATCCTTTATGTCATCTTCTGATGACACACACGGGCCGGGCAGAACCTCTCTCGTACACTTTACTTCCAGGAAATTTCCTATATCCACATTTTACTTCCTATTTCTTTGTGTTGGTTCAGCATGATACTCAGAGTTTGGGAAATTCGAATTTCTTTCTTGGAACTTTCTGTAATTTTCCTAGTTGTTTTCAATTTTCGTTAGTTGTATGAA
The DNA here is from genome assembly GCA_028555095.1 of Dicrostonyx torquatus. NCBI lineage: Eukaryota > Metazoa > Chordata > Mammalia > Rodentia > Cricetidae > Dicrostonyx > Dicrostonyx torquatus. Next base: position 3,973,295 of record JAQHUG010000147.1, read on the forward strand.
TCTGAGGATGTGGAATCTGAGGAAGGGTCTTAGGGAGTGGACTCCTAATTGAAAGGCAGACAGCTCCCCACCCTCAGAATATACTTAGGCTATTTTCTGTGTTCAGAAAACAAATGTCGTTGACTTTTAAAGATCAAATTTACTTGGTCAAAGTGAAAAAGAAGTTTAGACATGCGCTGGGCTACCAACATAGGTAATCCCAGTATAGAGCTGCTGCTTGGGTTAGCTAGCAAGGCTGCTGAGCCAGCCTAAGCCATTAGATGGCACTGACCCTTCCTTGGCTTTGTTGGTGAGATATTTGGTCCTAGTGACTCCACGGCTTTCATTTTGTGGTTTATTGAAGATTATTGGTGAATGTTGTATCTACTGGTCACCCTTGGTGCCTCAGACTCTCTTCCCAGGCAACCCTCCATATAATCACAGCTGCCCTTTCCAAGATGAAAGCTGCTTGCACCTGGTCACCTTCACACCTCACCCTCTAAGCTGTGTTTGCACATGGAATGCCACACAGAAACACATGTATGTGCAGACTGTGTAACTGCATTTTCATGCACCCCGAAAGGATTCCTTTGCACAGAGATGAACATGGCGGCCTTAGGCTGAGTTGAAACAAAGAACATAACCTAGGGCGAGCCAGAAAGAGGTGATTTCTGAGCCACGGAAATTTCAGCTGAGGCTGGAAGGGACGATTTCTAAGGCTTAGCATTCTATTGGCGTCTTGCAATGTTAATAGCAGGCTTCAATGCCAGGACCAAGAAAGGGGTTATGTCACTTTAACCAAAGGAGGGAAGCATGCAGGCTTAGTGCTGGCCAAGTGTAAAGTAGAAAGCCTAGCAAAAAATAATTGAAGCCCCTGCGAAATATTTCAATTTTTTTATTGATTGAAGGCAATTATCCCTTAATTGCATATTTAAATGAGGTATTAGGAGGTTTAACTAAGCAATGCCTCTTAATTGCTGCCGCACGCTAGGTGTCACAGGCTGTGTTTATTTCATATGTTAATTAAAGAGAAAGGGGTATTTTATTTTATTGACTACAAGGTTCTCCAAGGCTGTGTTGTTTAGGACAAAGTACGTCTCAGGTGTTTATCACACGCTGGGTATTAATATAATCATTAGCGAGAGGTTAAAGTTTTTAATGAAGAGGTGTGCCTCTGTCTTATCGGCTTCCAGCAACATAGGTATCTCAGAGGTGGGGGAGGGAGAAAAGCCCCAAATCCCAAGAAAACAATTATCTTTATGAAAGAAATATCGAGCCCCTTTTCTCAACCATAATAAAGCAAAGTGGATGTTCTGATACCAACAGCAAAGACAGCATCAAATGCTGCAGAATTCAGCCTGTGACAGCCCTGGTGGCTGTGGGTGCCCTGTTTGCAGCTCCTGCATGTTCATTTGCGAGTTGCTGCGTGACTCTGCGGCAGGGAAGGCATTACTGGATATGAACAACAGGGTCCACTGAGGTCTTTTATGTGAATTTACCTTTCCCCTTGAAACAGTAGATAGAATGATCACTTACTAAGAAAGGTGTTGAAATTCTGAATATTTAGACGAAGTCTGGCATCCCATGGGGCCACATGGGTCAGCAAAGAAAAAGATGCATACCACAGTCTACCATGCTTGCTTACTTCCATGCAATGATTGTATGGAATTCTTAAGTTAGCTAATTCATGTATTGTTGATTTGTGTGTACGTGGTGTGCATTGGAGTCCATGTGCTGTGGTCCAAGTCTGTGGAGGGCCAAGGAGAGCTTTCGGATTCATCTCTCTCCGTCCACCTTCAGGTGCTTCTGAGGTTCCGCTCGCACTTGTGGGCTCACGCAGCACGTGCCGTACTCACCCAACAGTCTCCCAGCAACAGTCTTAACAGTTAAAAGTAAGATCAACAGCTACAGCTAGCTCGGCCTCATCTACGTGCCTTCTCAGAAGTCAGAGAGCAAGTGGGTGACTGGAAGGGCTTTTGAGAGCCCATGAAACTTCCTAGTCCATTAAAAGACAGAGCCCTGGCAGATGATAGCAAAACATTACTCAATCTCTTTTGAACATTGAGAACAGTGATTCTCAGCCTGTGGGTTACAACCCACATAACAGAGATCCTGCATATCAGATATTTACATTAAAGTTCATAATAGTAGCAGAATTACAGTTATGAAGTACCAATGAAAAGAATTTTATGTTTGGGAGTCACCAGAGCATGAGGACTTGTATTGGGAGCAGCAGCACTAGGAAGGTTGAGAACACCGATTTAGAACAACAGATGCAAGAAAGGAATATGCGGTATTCTATTGTCTATTCACTGACACGCCTGGCAAACACTTCCTGACCCTCCAGACAAGGCCAGAAGTGGGAGTATGATGGCAGGCAGGGCAATGTGATGATCCTGCTTTGATGGAGCATTTGACTGATTAGGAAGCAGGGACTGACGACAAGTAAGCTCACAGATTGCTCCAGTGCACAGAAGCAGGCACCCAGAAGCTGCCCTACCTGGCGGACAGGTGAGGCAGTCAGGAAAAGCGAAGCCCTGTTGTCCAGCTGAAGTTTCAAGAACGTGGAGATAGGAGTGACTTATCAGACCCCTTCATTCCATAAAACATTTCCAAATCTGCTTACACCCATCACAAAAACCTCAATGACACACAGTTTATGGGGTCTCATACAGATTCTGATGATCTGCCCATCACAAAAACCTCAGCAATACACGGTTTATGGGGTATTGTGAGGATTCTAATGATTTGCCCACATCTGAGAAAAGGATGATGCTAACTTTACTGAAATGCCTTAATGTCTATGATCTGTCTGAATCTAGAATTTGCATAAGAAAATTTAGCAATGATATCTTCTATGTTTTCTAGACCCAAGTCGCTACCCCCCAGTGATCCCCCATGTCTCTCTCATGAACCGTCTGTGAACAAGTAAGATTCAAACAATAGAAAAGGTTCAAGCGGTTGAAGAGGAAAAATGTTGTAGGAGAGAACTCCTGTTCGGCTTCGAAGAAAACAATCAGAACTAGTAGACTGCTCTGCGCGGTGACCGATAATACCAATTTGCAGCCTCTCAGCTCACGAATAGCATTTGCTTCCGTCCTTATCTTTATGGTACAGCAATGGCAAACACGATAAGTCTCCTCTGGCAGGATTCTGAAAAAGTAATTTCAGTGCTGTGACTATAAGAAAATGCTATCAAGGAAAAATATTTTTCCTTCTCTGGACTAGGAACCATTATTTAAACTCGTAGGTGCCTCAGGGTTCTGTTCGTTCTGAATCCACCACCACAGTCAAACATATTCTTTTCTAAAGATTTCATATATCTGAGTAGATTTGTGAATTGTGCATGTGTGTTGTGTGGGACACGTAGTTCTCAGACTATGGCTGTTGGTTTTCTGAATACACAAAAAGTGATAGATTTTATATCAGTACAAGTCTCAGGAAAGCTGCAGATTATTTCTATCTGTATTATGTGTATATGTGCATTTGTGTGTGTGCACGCTCCTGCAAATGAGTACAAACATGCATGCGAAGGCCAGAGGATACCCTCAGTATTTGTCTTCAGTCACTGTCCACCCTTTTATCTCCCTTATTTGAAACAGGGTCTCACTGACACGCTAGACTAGCTGGTCCATGAGCCGCAAGGATCCCTGTATCTGTCTTTCCAGAGTTGGAACTCCAGGCATATGCTTCATACCTATCATTTTATACTAAGTTCTAGGGACTAAACTCAGGTCTTTGTACTTGTAAGATGAGTCCTTTACTGACTTGCTATCTCCCCAGCCCTCTATATTCTTAAAAATAAGTATACTAGATCTCTGGTTATTTTACAGTCAACCACTCTTCAGGCAAAGGCTGGCTGTGGATTGAGCATCTGATCGTTGGAATAAATGTGTGTCTGTGAGGAGTAATCTTTGATTCAGAGAATGTGTTGGCCTCATGAAAATGCGCACAGAGTTTGTTTTCTAAAGGAACAGTAGCAGGAACAGGAGCTTCCCAGTAGACGAAAATCATGTGAGGACTGAAAAGCTCAAGCTCAGGGTCGTGGAAGAGCTGGAGGATGTGAAATGACATCCTGTGGATGTGACAGGGCTCTCACATCCATGAATTCACAGCCCATGTGGTTTACCTGCACAAGACCTGCAGAAGAGTTAAAAATTCCAATATGGAGAGTGAACCACCTATTGGCAGAGCTGCACCCCTCCCTGGATTCTGCCCCTGACCCTGTGACCATTCCCCCAGTAAACACCATCCTAACTTGTCCCTGACTCTGCTGCTGCTGGGTCCTGCCCCTAACCCAAGTAGACTTCAGCCACTGGGGCACAGAACACACCAGCTGCTACCTTCTTTATACAGAACTCCAGTTGACTCCATAGGCCCAGACACAGGCCACACCACTTGAAAGAACAGATACCATAAGCCCATGTACAGCCCACACCAGTCAAAAGAATAGCCCTAGCATCTCTACGTGGAACCAAGCTTGTCCTAGGTACCTCAGGTGAAGACTTGGGCATTACTAAAGGCCAGGCCAGATCTAGAGACTCAAGAAAATTTGACTTTACTAGAGGCCAGACTAGATCAAATGACCTAAGACTCTCCCAAACCCCAGCAGAGATAACCTACAGGACCTGAAGACTCATCAGTTACCAGAACCCTTGGCCACTTAGGCCAGAAAACCAGAGAGGGAACAGAAACCAAGGAACAAAACACATATCCATCAAAGACTAACATAGGAATCAACAGCTAGACAGATAATCGCCCCGAATCCAAAGGCCTAAATGGTAGTGTAAGAACACAATCAATAACAGAAAGGACAATATGTCACCACCAGAACCCAGCTCTCCTACAAGAGCAAGGCCTGAACATTCCAACATAGCAGAAGCACACGAAAATGACCTTAAAAATAACTTCATGAAGATGATAGAGGTATTCAAAAAGGAAATTTAAAAAATCCCTAAAAGAAATGTAGGAAAAGGCAACCAAAAATTTAGAGAAAATCAATAAATCTCTTAAAGAATGTCAAGAAAACTAAGAAAAAACAATTGATGAAAACAAATAAAGCTGTTAAAGACAGTTTTTCCATTTCCTGAAAATGAAAATAGAAGCAATAAAGGAAACACAAACAGGGAATTCTGGAAGTAGAAAACCTGGGTAAGTAAATAAAACTACAGATGCAAGCATCACCAACAGAAGCAAGAAATGGAAAAAAGAATCTTGAGTCTTGAAGATACAATAAAGAAAATAGTTATTGATCAAAGAAAATCTAAACAATTCCTAACACAAAACATCCAGGAAATCTGGGATACTATGAAAAGATCAAACCTAAGAATAATATGAATAGAAGAAAAAGATTTCCTGCTCAAGATCCCAGGAAATATATTGAACAAAATGGTAGAAGAAAAATTTCCTAACCTAAAGAAGAACATACCTAGGTACAAGTAGCTTATAGAACACCAAGTAGACTAGGCCGGAAAAAAAAAAGTTTCCCCACCACATAATAACCAAAACACTAAACACAGAATAAATAAAGAATATTATAAGCTGCAACAAAGAAAAAACATCATGTAACATATAAAGGCAGACCTATCAGAATCACACTCAACTTCTCACTAGAGACTCAAAAAGCCAGAAGAGTCTGGACAGACCTCTTGCAGACACTAAGAGACCATGAATGCCAGCCTAGACTACTATACCCAGAAAAATTTTCAGTCACTATAGATGGAGAAAACAAGATATTTCATGACAAAGTCAAATTTAATCAATATCTACCCACAAATCCAGTTCAAAAGAAGGTACTAGAAGGAAAATTCCAACCCAAAGAAGTTAGCTACATTCATGAAAAACACGGGCAATAGATTATTCCATACCAGCAAAACCCAAAAAAGAGAAACACATACACACACCACCACCAATAACAAAAACAAAAACAATAACAAACAACAGGGATTAACAATCACTGGTCATTAATATCTCTCAACATCAATGGACTCAATTTGCCAATAAAAAACATAGGCTAACAAAATGGATGGGAAAACAAGATCTATTCTGCTGCTGCATACATGAAGCACACCTCAACATCAAAGACAGACATTACCTCATAGTAAAGTGTTAGAAAGAGATTTTCCAAACAAATGGGCCAAAGAAGCAAGCTCATGTATCCATCCTACTATCTAACAAAATAGACAACAAACCAAAATTAATCAAAAGAGATTGAGAAGGACATTTGATATTCATCAAAGGAAAAATCCACCAGGATGCTTCTGAACATGTCCCAAATAGAAGCACATTTGTTTGTAAAAACAAAACAAAACAAATGAATAAACAAACAAAAGCAAAAAAAAAGCCATTACTAAAGCTTAAATTACATACCAAACCTCACACATTAATTGTAGGAAACTTCAATACCCACTCTCCCCAATAAACAGGTCATTCAGAGAGAAACTAAACAGAGAAATAACAAAACCAACAGATATTATTACTCAATTAGACCGTAACAGATATCGACAGAACATTTTACCCAAATACAAAAGAATATTCCTTCTTCTCAGCACCTCATAGAACCTTCTTCTAAACTGACCACATTCTCCATCACAAAGCTAGTCTCAACAGATTAAAAAAAAAAAGAAATAATCCCTGATGTCTTAACAGACCATCATGGATTAAAGCTGGATTTTAACAATAACACAAACCACAGAAAGCCTACAAGCGCGTGGGAAGATGAACAACTCTCTACTGAGTTATCACTAGATTAAGGAAGAAATGAAGAAAGAAGTTAAAAAACTTCCTAGAATTCAATGAAAATGAATGTACAGCACACCCAAAATTATGAGGCAAAATGAAAGTGGTGCCAAGAGGAAAATTTATAGTACTAAGTGCCTTCGTGAAGAATTTGGAGACCTTTCACACTAGTGACCTAACAGCACATCTGAAAACTCTAGAACAAAAAGAAGCAAACACACCAAAAGAGAGTAGATGACAGGCAATAATCAAAGTGGGGGCTAAAATCAATGATATAGAAACAAAGAGAACAATACAAAGAATCAATGTAACAAAGAGTTAGTTCTTCGAGGAAATCTACAAGATAGACAAACCCTTATCCAAACTAACCAGAAGTCAGAAAGAGAGAATATCCAAATTAACAAAACCAGAAATGAAAAGGAGGACATAACAATGGACACTGAGGAAATCCAGACAATCATGAGGTAATACTTCAGAAACCTGTACTCCACAAAATTGGAAAATCAAAAAGAAACAGACATATTTATTGATAGATTGTGATATTTTGTTTGTGCTTTAACAGACAAAACTTGTCTGAAGATCAGAGTGCAGAGCTAGCCACAGTAATTAACCTTTGTAATTAGCAGTGGTGGTACATCTCTTTAATTCCCACCCTTGGGAGACAGAGGCAAATGGATCTCTTTGAGTTCAAGTCCACCTTAGGCTACACGAGATTGAATCAATCTAAAGAAAAAAACAGAGCGAGTGGTGGAGGCTAACACCTTTAATCCCAGTTTTAGTGAGGTGGAGAATGGAAGTGATACGGCTGGGCAGAGAGAGGAATATAAGGCTGGAGGAGACAGGAGCTCAGGATTCAGTCTGAGATTTCAGAGGAAAGGCATTCAGTCTGAGGACTTGTCGAGACAGGATACACCATTTGGTCTGAGGAGTTTGTAGAGGTAAGAGCTAGTGGCTGGCTGCCCAGCATCTCTCATCTTCAGGCAAGCTTTATTTTTTGAAGCACAAGCAAAATATCATCACGAAAGGTACCACAAAACAAAATTAAACCAAGATCATTAAAATTCTTCCAACTAAGAAAAGTCCATGGTCAGAAGGTTTCAGTGCAGAATTCTTATGAGACTTTCAAAGAAGAGCCAGTACCAGTGCTCCTCAAATTATCCCACAAAATAGAAACACAAGGAACACTGCCAAATTCTTTTTATGAGGCCACAGTTACCCAATGGTAACCACACAAGGAGTCACACAAAGAGTCAACAGAAAGAATTGCGAATCAATTTCCCTCCTGAACACTGATGCAAAGATAATAAAATACTGGCAAACAGAATCCAAGAACAAATCAAAAAGATCATCCACCGTGATCAAGTAAGTATCATCCTAGAGATACAGGGATGGTTCAACATATGACAATCTGTTCATGTAATCCACTATATAAGCACATTGAGAGAAAAAACCCCATATGATCATCTCATTAGATGCTGAAAAGTTTTCATCAAAATCCAACACCTCTTCATGATAAAGGTCTTGGAGAGATCAAGGATACAAGGAACATACCTAAACATAATAAAGGCAATATACAGCAAGCCGACAGCCAATATCAAATGTAATGGAGAGAAACTCAAAGCAATTTTACTAAAATCGGGAACAAGACAAGGCTATCCACTCTCACCATGTGTTCAATATAGTACTCAAACTAGCTAGAGCAATAAGACAACAAAAGGAGATCAGAGGGCTACAAACTGGAAAAGAAGAAGTCAAAGTATTGCTCTTTGCAAATGACATGATAACATAAGTGACCCCAAAAATCTGACCAGGGAACTCCTACAGTTGACAATTACCGTCAACAAAGAGGCTGGATAAAAGATTTTATATAATATATATTTTATATATATTATATATAATAAAAATAAAAACCTTCTTATAAATAAAAAAAGGGATGAGAAAGAGATCAAGGAAACCACAGCCTTCATAATAGCCACAAACAAAAGAAAACATTTTACTGTGACTCTAACCAAGCAAGTGAAAGAACTTTTTGATAAGAGCTTCAAGTATTTGAAGAAATAAATTGCAGATATTAGAAGGTGGAAAGATCTCCCATGCTCATGGGTTGGTAGGATTAACATAGCAAAAATGACCATCTCACAGATTCAATGAAATCAATTCCCATCAAAATTCCAACACAATTTTTTACAGACCTTGAAAAAATAATACACAAATTCATAGAGGAAAATAAAAACCCCAGGATAGCTGAAACAATTCTGTACAATAAAAGACCTGCCAGAGGTATCACCATCTCTGAGCTCAAGCTCTACTACAGAGCTATAGTGATAAAAATAACATGGTACTGGTATAAAAACAGACACATTGATCAATGGAGTTGAACTGAAGACCCAGACATAAATCCATACACCTATGGATGCCTGAGTTTGTTTTTTCTTTATTGATATTTATTGGGCTCTACATTTTTTTCTGCTCCCCTCCCTGCCTCTCCCCTCTCCCCTTCAACCCTCCCCCAATGTCCCTATGTCCCTAATTTACTCAGGAGATTTTGTCTTTTTATACTTTCCCATGAATACTAGGTCTATGTAAGTCTCTCTTAGTGTCCTCATTGTTGTCTAATTTTTCTATGATTATGGTTTGTAGGCTGGCTTTCTTTGTTTTATGTTTAAAAGC
>JAQHUG010000147.1:3982956-4040281 GCA_028555095.1 Dicrostonyx torquatus
AAATCTCCACACTGACATCCAAAGGGGTTGTACCAGCTTGCATTCCCACCAGCAATGCAGAAGTGTTTCCTTTTCCCCACACCCTCTCCAGCATAAGTTGTCATCAGTGTTTTTGATCTTGGGATGCCTGAGTTTTTACAAAGAAGCCAAAACTATAAAATGGGAAAAAGAAACCATCTTCAACAAATGGTGCAGGCATAATGCAAACAGATACATATTTATCCCCCTGCACAAAACTCAAATCCAAGTAGACTGAAGACTTCAAGATAAAACTAGACCTACTGACCTAAATCTGACAGAAGAGAAAGTAAAGAAGAGCCTTGAACACATCAATACAGGAGGAAACTTCCTGAATAGAACACCAGAAGCACAGACACTAAGACTGGCAATTAATAAATGGGACCTCATGAAACTGAAAAACTTCTGTAAGGCAAAGAATTCCATCAATAGGCAAAACAGCAGCCTTTTCCCATTTTAGAGAATGGGAAAGATCTTCACCAACCTCACATCTGACAAAGGGCTGACCTCCTAAATATATAAAAACTCAAGTAACTAGACATGAGAAACCAAAATAATCCAATTTAAAAATGCAGAACAGATCTGAACAGAAAACTCTCAACAGAAGAATCCCAAATGGTAGAGAAACACTTAAAGAAATATTAACTGTATTTAGTCATCAGAAATGCAAGCCAAAATGACCCTGAGATTCCATCTTACACCTGTCAGAATGGCTAAGATCAAAAATACGAGTGACAGCTCATGCTGGAGAGGATGTGAGGCAGGATGAACTCTTACCTATTGCTGGCGGGAGTGCAAAGTACAACCGCTTTGGAAGTCAGTATGGCTGTTTCTCAGAAAACTGGAAATCAATCTACCTCAAGACCCAGCCATACCAATCTTGGGCATATACCCAAAGGATGCTCAACCATATCACAAGGTCACCTGCTCAACTGTGTTCATAGCAGCTTTATCTGTAATAGCCAGAACCTGGAAACAGCCTAGATGTCCTTCAACCAAAGAGAGGCTTAAAAAAATATGTGGTACACTTACACAATGGAGTATTTCTCACTTTTTAAAAACAGGGAAATAATGAAATTTGAAGGCAAAGGGGTGGAACTAGAAAAAAAATCATTCTGGGTAAAGTAACTCAGACATAGAAAGACATTCATGGTATGTACTCACTCATAAGGGGATATTAGCTGTAAAGTAAAGAATAACTATGCTACAATTCACAAACCCAAAGAGGCTAGATAACAAAGAGGGCCCGAGGGAGTACATGACTCTCCCTGGGGAAACATAAGAGATTTCCTGGGTAGACTGGGGGCAGGTAGGCGTGGGAACTTGAGGAATCAGCTTGGGAGGTAGATGGAGGGGAAGAGTACTGAAAGAGAAGATTGGCAAGGAAGGCATTTCAGAGTCAGGTAGAAACTGAATGCAAGGGAAACTCCCACGAATCTACAAGGATGATCCCAGCTGAGACTCCTAACAACAGTAGACACGTAGCCTGAACTGGCCATCTCATGTGATCAGATTGGTGACTACCCCAATTGTCATAAGAGAATCTTCATCAAACATTGGGTCAAACTCAGGAAATCTTGCTTAAGAGAGAGAGGAAGGATTATAGGAGCCAGAGAGGTCAAGGATATCACAAGAAAATACACAAAAATAACTAACTAGACTCATAGAAACTCACAGAGTCTGAACCAATAACCAGGAAGCCTGTATGGACCAACCTAGGCCCTCTACATATACAGTTGTGTAGCTTAGTCTATTTGTGGGACTCCTAACAGTGGGATTAGGGGATGTCCCTAACGCTTTGACTGGCTCTTGGGAACCTGTTCTTCACACTGGATTTCCCTGCCCAGCCTAAATACAAGGGGAGGGACTTAGTCTTATAGCAACTTGATAAACCATGGGAGACCTGCCCCTTCCTGAACAGAAACAGTGGAGAGGTAGATTGAGGAGAGGGTAGCGGTAGGGGGAGAGAATGGGAAGAGAGGAAGAAGGGGAAACTGAGGTTGAGATATAAAATTAATTAATTAATTAAATTCCTTCCAAAAAGCCCTAGAAGCTCCATGTTACCTTTTAAGGGAAAATTCTTTGAAGAAAGATTTAAACACTATAATGCTCAAACACGTTTGAAATTTGTTACATAAATCCTAAATTTAAATCTTGTTAAAAATCATGTAACAAGGTTATCACTTAATTAAAAAAAAATTCCAGAAAGGAGAGGGGCTCCATAGCCCCCCCCACTGAGATGATGTTGGTACTTGATGACTACTCAGTGAAGGGGGGAGGGTGTCCACAGGTAGACCATGCTCCCATGGATGACCCCGTATACATAAGGACAAAAGTAACTGGATAAGGGACATTAAAATAAAAAAACATTATTAGAAAGACATGAAGTTGCAAAGGAGATGCTGGAGGACAGTTCCATGAAGTGAGAGGAAGTGAAGGTGCATATGGCCAAACTACTCTGCGTGTTGTCTTAGTTAGGGTTTCATTGCTGTGCAGAAACACCATGACCATGACAACTTGTATAAAGAAAAGCTTTATACAAAAAAACAAAGCCCCACTTTGTTGGGGCTGGCTTATATTCAGAGGTTTAGTCCATTTTCATCAGAGTGGGACACACAGGCAGACATGGTGCTGGAAGATGAGTGGAGAGTTCTGTATCTTGATCAAAAGGCAGCAGAAAGAGACTGTGTGCCACAGTAGTTTGAGTATATGAGACCTCAAAGCCTGCCCCCAGAGTAACCTACTTCCCCCAACAAGGCCATGCCTACTCCAACAAGAATACATTTCCTAATAGTGCCACTCCCTATGGGCCAGCCAAGCATTCAAACACATGAGTCTATGGGGGCCGTTCCTATTCAAACTACCACATATGGATTTGTGAAATTTTCAAGGAATAAACTAAAAATCAAATAATGAAAAAGATCACTATCAGGGTTTTCTTTTCTAGGTTCCTCTTTGGTTAGTACTTATGATTTTAGATGGCAGGGACAGTTGATAGATAAGAACAGTACATAAATACTTTACTTTTGCAAAATTATATAAGCATTATTTTTTTAGTACCCTGCTGGGGACTTCTTAAGATCCTGGAAGAGATGAATGGATTCTGAGCTTAACCAAGTCTACTTCACCATGAAGCATCTCTGCTCTGTCCCTGGACAGAAGAGGCCACACAGGTGCTATGTGCAGTTGTCACTTATCCCATGGTATCTAAAGAGGGTTGGCTTTAGGGTCTTGCCCAAAACCAAAATCACAAGTTATTCAAATCCATAAACTAAATTGACAACAGTAACATTTTTTAAAAATATTTATTTATTATGTACACAATATTCTGTTTGTGTATATGCCTGCAGGCCAGAAAAGGACACCAGACCCCATTACAGATGGTTGTGAGCCACCATGTGGTTGCTGGGAACTGAACTCAGGACCTTTGGTAGAGCAGGCAATGCTCTTAACTGCTGAGCTATCTCTCCAGCCGGACAACAGTAACTTATGATTGGTTTATATCCTCCTGGGTATTTCATATCATCTTTAGGTAATTATAATATCTTATACAATGTAAATGATATGAAATGGTTATTATCTTGCATTGTGTAGGAACTAGTAGCAAGGAAAAGCAGCATAGCTATCCAGTAGTGACACAATGCTTTTCCTCTTTCTGAAGAGTTTTTCTATGGCTGGTTAAATCCAAGGATGTGGCCCTCTATATAGGTTAAAATTTAATTTTTTGTCACCTGGATTTTAGGGATAGCTTCTTAGGAAAATAAGATGTGCTAAATTGTGCTCAATGGAAGATTAAAACTTAGAAAAGAAAACAAATATATACAATATTATGTGTAACTGTATCCAAGTCTGAGAGCAAGACCTGCTGATGTTTACTGAAGATTTTCCATGGCCATTATCTATGCAGCAATCACTGATCCAAACCCAGGTGTTGAGCACATGCTACATGTCAAGCCTTTCTTTGATAAGCACAGGAGGATACGTTCCTGAATGCTGTGCCATGGGTGCTGCTTTCTCAGTGTCTGAACACCGTCTTTTTTTTTTTTTTTGACAATTTTAGAAACTGAGAAATTCTGAGCATCAGAAGTGACTGGAGGCATCATCTCCCACCTCATGAGCATAAGGGGTGACTGGAGGTGTCACCTCCCAACTTATGAGCACAGGGGTGACTAGAGGTGTCACCTCCCAACTTATGAGCATAAGGGGTGACAGGAGGTGTCACCTCCCAACTTATGAGCACAGGGGTGACTAGAGGTGTCACCTCCCAACTTATGAGCATAAGGGGTGACTGGAGGTGTCACCTCCCAACTTATGAGCACAGGGGGTGACTGAAGGTGTCACCTCCCAACTTATGAGCACAGGGGGTGACTGGAGGTGTCACCTCCCAACTCATGAGCATAAGGGGTGACTGGAGGTGTCACCTCCCAACTTATGAGCACAGGGGGTGACTGGAGGCATCACCTCCCAACTCCAGTGTGAACTGAATATTCCAGAAAAAGCCACACCCATTTGGAAGATTCTCAGGGCTGACTGAGATGATAGAAGGTTGTGGATTACAAGCCAATGTCATGGTCTATCTCTTTTTCCTTTGGTCACATTTATTGTCCACCTCTTGCTGTGGAACAATGGCCTGTACCCTGGCAATTCTATTTTAATAAAATGCTGATTAACCAGTAGCCAGGCAAGAAGTATAGGCGGGGTGACCAGGCAGGGAGTAGAGGCGGGACAACAAGAACAGGAGAATGCTGGGAATAGGAAGAGTCAGTCTGCAGTCATCATTCAGGCACAGAGGAAGCCAGGTACAGAGAAGAAGCAAGATGTGACTGCCTTGATGAAAAAGATACCAAGCCATGTGGCTAACAGACAAGAATTATGTGCTAATATAAGTTATAAGAGTTAATAAGAAGCCTGAGCTAATAGGCCAATCAGTTTATAATTAATGTAGGTGTGTTTATTTGGGACTAAACAGCTATGGGGCCTGATAGGAAAGAAACCTCAGTCAACAAATGGTGCCCAATGTAGGTCTGACTAAATCCACTTAAATGCCTGAGAGAGCTTGGGAAGTTATTCTAAATAGAAAAGAATAGAGTTAAACACAGCTTCTAGATAGCAGCACTTCCTCTGGTGGGCTCTGCTTGCTAGAGGCAGGTGCTCTCATTTAAGAGAGGCTTCCTGATGCAGCTTTAGCTGCAAAACCTTGCATCTCTTTCAAGAGGTCCTGCCACGAAACACTTAAATGGCGTTGATGAAAAGTTGACTGCACACTTCTTGGTGGTGACAGTGACCTTGAAATGCCATAGAGCTGTAGCAATAAGCATGGCTCTGGCCAGTACCTCTGCCATGAGGCTAGACTCTCAGAAAAAATAGCTAAGGAATGGACTGGATCTAGCCATCAAAGCCACGACTTTAATCCTAGCCATTTTGCTTAGCAAATTAAAGAATTATGTGGTCAGAAAAAGAAAGGTATACAGTAAATGTAGATTCAGAGACTAAGAAAACCTCTAAATGGTTTACTGTGTGTTTAAAAATATATGTAGAGTTGGGAGAAAAAAAAAGGATAAAGTCCTTATAAGAAAAAAAAAAAAAGAAAGTAGTTAGGTGTGGTGGCACACAGCTTTAATCCCAATACTTGGGAGGCAGAAGCAGACAGATCTCTATGAGTTCAAGGTGTAGTGACACACACATTTAATCCCAACACTTGGGAGGAAGCGGCAGGAGGATCTCTGTGCTTTGAAGGACAACCTGGCCTACAGTGAATCCCAGGACAGCCAAAGATACAAAGAGAAACCCTGTCTCAAAAAAGCCAAAATTAAAAATAAAAATAAAAGAAATGGAGGTTAAAATAAAGCCACATAAAGATGAAAAACACACAGAGAGTCTGGATACCGAATGATATTGTGTTTTCTTTAAATTGTCTGATGACTGACGAAGGAGCAAAAGCTGCTAAAAATTTGAATATAAATACTGCTGGATTAATCATATATATATATATAAAAGTGAAAGCATTTTCAAATATATAAATGCTTTGACTTTAAATTAAGTCTAAAGATACATTACTTTGGAGAAGAGGTTTTGCTTTTGTTTCCTCAGGAAACAAGACTGTGGATTCATTCTGCATTAAGAAAAATCAGGTCTCACCAAGGTAGATCCTCTGAGAAATCTCTAATAGGAGGAATGGCCTAAATGTCTGAGTTCTACATCCAGAACAGTTCAAAGACTGCTGCCTGAGATGATCAAGCCTCGCAGGATAATCCAGTCAGGACTTGATCATAATTCTAAATTTTCTGTAGGTCCCCATAAGATTATCATTGTCCCCAATCAACGGGAAGTATCTTGGAAAGCTACGCCCACATTCCCAAAAAATGGATAATGGATGTTTGCCTTTGTTTAGAATCTTGGTTACAAGTTGTTATGGGTAATGGTCAGTAGAAAAGCTAAACAAAGGAGATTCAATTCAGAGTTCTTGTTAAAAAAGAAAAAAAGGTAGGGGGAAGGGCTGTGGGACAATTGTCTGTACCCTGTCAATTCTATTTTAATAAAACACTGATTGGCCAGTAACTAGGCAGGAAATAGAGACAGGGCAAAGAGAACAAGAGAAAGGTGGGAAGAGAAAGAGTCATCTGCAATCATTATCCAGACACAGAGAAGAAGCAAGATGTGACTGCCTTGCTGAAAAAGATACCAAGCCATGTGGCTAACACAGACAACAACTATGTGCTAATATAAGTTATAAGAGTTAATAAGAAGCCTGAGCTAATAGGCCAATCAGTTTATAATTAATGTAGGCCTCTGTGTGTTTATTTGGGACTGAACAGCTGTGAGACCTGGTGGGACAGAAACCTCAGTCAACAACCTCTGGTCTGATCTAACATTCTTTCATAAGGATAAAAGTTTTGAAATATGTTGATTCAGCAGACACTGGTTCCCATCATTCCTAGAGCTATGTATACCATCAGAACATCTAATAGAAACAGCAGCCTTCCCCCCACTTGCTATGACCTGCCTACGTGCTGTTCCAATAAACTACTTTAAAAAGGCTTGATTTATGACTTTCATTTGCTCTGTGACTATAAAACTTTATGTAACTATTTCTACAACAGGACAAATTATTCCCAGCCTTCTGAACCCATGTTCCCAGGCCATAGTTGCCCATGTATAGCCCAGAAATAGTTATCAATATATCATGCCATTTGAGGTAAGAGCCATGTTTTGCTTCAACACAAAGATCTGTGTGTTTGCAAGTGTGTGCACATGTGTATGTGTGTGTTTGAGTATATGTGGAGGCAAGAGGTCAACATTGTGTGTCTTTTCTCAACAGCTCTAACTTTTTTGACACAAGGGCTCACTTTTGAGCTTGGAACCTGGTGGGATAGCCTCGAACCTTGGGGCATCTTCTATTTAAAGATCTGGGGTTGCAAATGCACTCTGCTATATACCCAAGTTCTTATTTTGGTGCCGGGGATGTGAACTCAGGTTCTCATGCTTGCATGCCACTTCTTGACTGGCTCAGCCATCTTTCCAAGCAAGAATCTTAAAGTGGCTGGAAGGCTGGCTCCTCAGTTGGAGGGATCACACAAAGATGACAGCTTATTCAAAAGGCAGAGCTTAACACAGAGACAGATCAAGACACTGGTGCTTTGAAAGAGTCTAGTTCATCTGTCCTAGAATAGTCCATTCGATGAAGATCCCAGGCGTCAGATAAATGATCACAAGCCACAGGGTAACGTGTAGGAAATCAACTTGCTTTATAATGTTACAACTCTATTCTTAATGGTAAGGGCATGCCCCGAGCTGAACAAGTCAGTTTTCTATATAACTACCAGGGTCACCAGTGAACGAAGGTACATAGTCTTCATTCCATGGCGTATATACAGCAGTGGTCCAATTACTTCACAGGCGAGACACAAACACTAACAAGCAGCCAACTGAGACAAATGCCACAGAGGCAAATAGCCAGGGGGCTTGAGAATCAACCTAATTGGGTCTGTAGGTTTTAGGATTTTTCTGCTTGTGCTAGGTCCTCATTTTTAAAAACTTTTTCTCCCACCTATAGCCAACAGAAAATGAGTGTCAGATTAAAGGTCCCCACTGTCTTGCTCAGTTTCTGTCCCCAGAGCACTTAGAGACCTTGTCAGAAGTACCTGGAAACTTGGGTTTTAGGAAGCTAAGCCTGCAGGACAGGAGAGCAGAGTTGTGGGAACTGACCCCAAGGGACAGGCACTGTCTGGAAGTTGAGTATTTCCAGTTATTCCAGTGGAGATGCCAGCTAGAGAAGTTTGCCTTCTCCACAGTCTCCTCAGAAGTGTGTCAGCCAGCAAGTGGGGCCATGATCTGCACAGTCACAGTGAGTTTGGTTTTTATTATTTTTATTTTTTTCAGTGTTTTTTCCTCTGTGGACGTTAATGCTCTGAAAGTAAGCTCTGAGAATTAGAAATAAAAAAGCCCTGGCCACTGCATGGGAATTGCTTGGGGGCCTCGAGCCGTTCACACTCATTTAAACGCATTTCTTTCTGTTTTGAAGCTCTGTCATCTACAGTGTGCTGGCTTTTGTCCCCAGAGGGGCAGAACGGCTGCTGTAGAGCCAGCCATTTTGTCCTCAAAGGATGGCAGTGAAAGGCTGGTGTGCAGCAACATTTCATTAGAATGTGTGTTCCTTGCAGGCAAAGCATCCAGGGTCACAGTCATTGCGATGACCTCTGTCCCACACCTATACCTGGAAAATGGTTCATTCTTGATTTTTATTTGTATAATGAATTTTTAGTTTGGCACAATTGATTTTGAATCAAAACTTCTGATGTGCAAAAACTTGGAATCCTTCCTCACCCACAGCCCTACAGAGATTAAGGATGTGTCAGTCTCCAGGAAAATGCTGCCATCAGTCATGTAGCAAAGATGTCATCACCCCCTCTTTCTAACCCTTCTTGATGCTGTTAAGATGGCTGTGGATGGACTGGAGAGATGTCTCAGAGCTTAACTGTGCTGCTCTTCTAGAGGACCTGAGTTCAGTTTCCAGCACTAGGGTTGGGCTCACAATGTCCTATAACCCAGTTCCCAGGAATCTGGTGCCCTCTTCTGCCACTGCAGGAGGCCCACACACATGTGTGGCATGCCCACACAGATGCACACATACATAAAGTAAAAATAATTTTTAAAATGGTCGTTTATTTGAGAAATTGTAATATGACCAAAGAAACTATAGTAAGATGTTGAATCAATGAAAAAAAAAGGAGTGAATGACAACAATAGGAAAAAAATTACAGTATCCTTAGAGGTAGTTCATTGAGGGGAAGTCTGGGTGAGGGAACTGGAAATAGTCTTACGTCTGACTCAGTGAATTAGGCTAACATTGCCAGTTAAAAAGAGATACCATTTTAAAGTCAAACAATCTATAGAATCTTTAAAATCTTACAGACACCAGAGCCCAGAAATAAGTAGGGTTCTGTTAAATTGTAATTGAATTTAGTTTCTAAATTTACAGCTACCTTTCTTATCTTTTTGGTGCATGTGTTTGTGTGTGTGTGTGTGCATGTGTGTGCGTGTGTGTGTGTGTGTGTGTGTGTGTGTGTGTATGTGGTTATATGCATGCTAGGTGGAAGGATCAGAGAACAACTTGGGGTCTTGGTCCTTGTCTTTCATCTTGTTTAAGATGGGGTCTTTTTTCTGATGCTCACACACAAGGCTAGCTGGCCTGGGGGCTTCTGGGATCCCCATCTTCACCATGGGTGTTTCAGAGTCACAGACACACAGTAGCAGGCACCCAGCTTGGCAAAGCTCCTATGGATCCAAACCCAGTGCCTTGTGCTTGCCAGGTAAGAGCTTTGTCCTCTGAACCATCTCTCCAGCCCCAACATTAAATTTCTAAGTAGACAGTTACCTTAGCTTTTACATTTCAAACACTGGAGTATTTCAGAGCACTGGACCATTATTCTGGTATGTGTAGATGTGTGTGCACTTATATGTAGAAGCCAGAGATCAAGGTACTGTATCATTCCTCAGTTCTCTACCCTGTTTCTGGAGACAGGCTTTTTCAGTGCCCTAGAACTTGTCAAACTGGCTGGTCAGTCCCAGGGATCTGCCTGCAGCTGCATTCCTGACATTGGGATTGTAAGTGTGAGCCACTGTGATTAGTGATTTTATTATTTTTCCCTATGAGTTCTAGGGATCCAGTGCAGGTCTGCATGGTTGAATGGCAAGCACTGCACTGACTGAGCCATTCTCCAGCCCCTGGAGAACTCTTCTGTGTGCAAATGAAACTGGCATCTTTCATGTTTCATTCACTGAAAATAAATATTTATGTTTAATTCATATTAATAAATTATTTTGTTAATGTTAATCAAATAACAACATAGCTCTTTAAAAGATGCTGAATAATTAGGGAAATTCAAATCAAACCCACAATGAGATATCATATCACATCCTTTTGGGTGGCTAGGATCAAAATATAGCAATGTTGAGAAGAAACTAGAGCCCTCAAATATCCCTGGTAGCAGAACTATAAGCTGCTATGGTTGCTATGGAAAGCATCTTAGCACTTCTTTAAGCTGTTAGATGTGTAATTACCATGTGGTCCTCACTTCTACTGGTAAGTGTATGTGATTGTTTGAATGAGAATGACCTCCACAGGTCATGCATTTGAATGCTTAGCTCCCAGGGAATGGAACTGTTTGAAAGGATTAAGAGGTGTGACCTTGTTGAAGGAAGTATGTCACTTGGGAAGTGCTTTGAGGCTTTGAAAGCCAGTACCAGCCTGTGTCTTTCTCTCTCTGCCTGCAGATCAGGACGTAGTCTCAGATTCTATCTGTATGCTTCCATTCTCCCCACCATGATGATAATGGCTAAGTCTCTGATGGAGTAAGGAAGTCCCCCTTCCAATTTAATGCCTCCTTTTATAAGAGTTAACTTGGGCATGGTATCTCTTCACAAATAGAGCAGTGACAAAGACAGCCTATCTGCAAGAGAAATACACACATGGCATTGTAAACACAAATGTTAGCAGTGATAATATTCACATGACCAAAAGGTTGAAAGGATACAGATATATATCATCTGATGAGAAGCTAAGCCGTTCATGTAATAACATGGGATATGGTTTGACCATAAAACAAAATGAATATTGATGCAAACTACTATACCTTTGATAAACCTTGAGAAGAGTATGCTGAGATGGAAAAATGGCCACATATTCTGATTTTATTGTATTAAATAGTCAGAGCAGTGAAGTCCATAGAAACAGATAATAGAGTGGTTGCCAGAGGCAGAGGGGAGGGAGAAAGGTTGCTAGTGAGCACCACACCAATCACTGAGATGTGTCTTTTGAAAGAGAGCTTGTTCAAGTAGCCAAGGGTGGAGATGAAAGAGCTGCCAAGCCCAGCTTCTCCCCATGAGTTCTGAAGCGGGGAACTCAGATCTGGGCTTACATGGCGAGCACTTGAGTGACTGAGCTATTTCCCTGAGAAGTTTTTAATGTTGTCCTTTGTTAGGTCCTACAATCCTTGCATTGTATTGTGATATGGGAGGGGCAGGTGTGGAGCCACAGGCTGGAGACAGAGCGTTCTGTGCCTCAGTTTACAATTCCCTCTGTGATGGAAATAGGACCAGGACCCAGTGACGCTGACTTCCTCTTTCACCAATCAATAATTACTGCATATTTGTTGTACAAGTAGATGGGTTTCCTTATGACATTTTTGTCCACTCATTGCTTGTACTGGGCTAAGAAAACCTGTGGTAGAGGAAATCCTGAGCTGAGGCACTCTGTATTGATGGAAGCTTTCAGGTCTATGGCTGGAGTTACCACAGATGGGCAGCCATGTTACCTGTGGAGACCCACATGGGCTTGGAGTCTCTGATGACTCCCACCACCCTGATGTACTGATGTTGACAGTGGCCCTTGACAACTGAGACTAAGGTCTCTAACTGTCTTACAGTTTGAGAACTCTAGTGCTGTCTTTTGAGAGCACCTTTGGACTGAAGCTCTACTGATGGTGGGCGTGACTGTTGGCACTGTTGAGTACCCTGAGGCTACTGACATCCACTCCAGTGGAATATGAGTTACTCTGGAGTCAGCAGAGAGTGTCACTGACTGCGGACTGTTCTCTTGCTTTGCTAGCGGGGACTAACATCCCCTCCTGTCTCAGCTCCTCAGAACCTGCCACAGAGACCCAGCAACACTGCTGAATCATGCCAGCATCACTATGACTCATTCCCCAGCCTTAGTGTTCCATCTCCCAGGGTGCCATTTATGATCTTCTTTCTCCACCATCCACAGATATTAGGTCTAGTTCCCACCTCATGGGTTCCTGTCACCTCCACGTATTTATTTATTTTTGATGTATTGATCTTTTACAAGTTGGTGACTCATCCTGCCATGGTTTTGCTTCTGCACATACAATATTCCTTTCCCCCTCGCCCCTAACAAAATCTACCCTGTGTATACCCTAGAATTGATGCATCTGAGAACTGATCCTTTGCTGTGTATCCAGACCTATAGTTAAGGAACCACTGGAAGAGGCTTTGTGTGGTATCCCTCAGTAAGAATACTGGCAGGCCACGGTGTGCTCACAGATCTGTAGATGGAACTCTGAACCTGGGGGAGATGGCATTCTGTCCCCTCTTCCTTGTTAGTGAAGGTGGGCTGGGCTGCTTAGCCAGTTTAGCTCCAGAACGCAGTATTTGACCCCTGTGCTGTGCCAAGCCTGTGAACAACTGTGGTCTAGTCTGCATAAGGCAGCCATGTCCTTGGCCTTCATCTAAAGCAACTTCCTTTTCCTAATGAAGGAGTTTAACCCTCATTTTTTTTCTAGCAGTTTAGCTGGCATTTTCTCTCGTTACACTGCTTTGTTAAGAGCATTCCATCTGTTCTTACCCCTCCGTAGGGAGGATGGCTGTCTGGCAGCAGACATAGGTACAGATGCAGGCAGGCAGGTGGGCAGGCAGGCGGCAGGTGGCCCAGGGAATCTGTCACCAAGCAGCAGGAAGTCACAGGACTGGTGATCAGGCAAATCTCTGAATGGACTCAGGGACACAAGGACCCGGTCCTGAGGGACTTGGAGCAGGAGGCCAAGACTCGAGCAGAATGGAAGGCTGCAAAGAAGTTATTAAGATAGCTGTTAGAAGCAGGCACGCTGTAGGGTGTACAAAATGGTGGGACAAAGATGAGCATCTGGGCTGGGGCATATCTCCTCTAGAAGATTGCTTATCTAGCACATGCAAAGCCCTAGGCTCACTCGCCAGCTCGGCATCAAACCAGGATGGCTGGCACACACCTCCAGCGACAGCACCTGGGAGCCACAGTGGGAGCTCAAGGTCATTTTTGGCTACAGAGCGAGCTTGGGACCAACCCAAGAGGTTCAAGAGGCCCTGTCTCAAAACAAAGGAAAAACAAATATAAAACCAAACAGTCAAATAAACAGCCACCCAGCGGCCAAGGGCAGGGGAGAGGAGGTGGCACTACTACAAGGCACGGGAGACTCTGGTGGGGCTGTTGAACTTCACGTGGGGCCATAAGGCATTGGAGAATGGTCCAAGACAAGTGTGTCTGGATAGAAGAGGTGCTATGCAATAAGGTAGATACAGTATAGTGTTTTTTTTTAAAAAAAATATTTATTTATTTATTTATTTATTTATTTATTATGTATACAATATTCTGGCTGTGTGTTTTATGTCTGCAGACCAGAAGAGGGCACCAGACCTCATTACAGATGGCTGTGAGCCACCATGTGGTTGCCGGGAATTGAACTCAGGACCTTTGGAAGAGCAGGCAATGCTCTTAACCGCTGAGCCATCTCTCCAGCCCCCCAGTATAATGTTTGTAAGTACCTCAAGGTCTTCCTAATGAATTCCTTACAGGACCCACATTTTATTTCTATTTTGTGTTCATTTTTCTAGACTTGAACCAGCTCATCTCCTTATTTAGAGACATTGCAGTTTATTGAAAGGGCTTAGGGTGTGCCCGAGGATGTGCTCTCAGAAGCCAGGTAACCAGCAGCTTGGATGTGTTTTCCACAAAGCATTTTGCTTCTTAATATGGAAGGAATGATTTTTCCAGTAAGGGTAAAAATGGTATTGGATGAGTCATATTTCTCAGGATTCCCCTGTGGCTAAGTGCTGGCTGAAGGTACAGGTTTAGTCCGTGTCTCTGAAACCAGAAGCAGATGCAACCACACAGAGTTTTCTTCCACTGTGATTCCCTCCAGTTCTTGGTCACATGCTAGTAAGCAGCAAACACCCACAGGAAGTGTCTGTGGTGGGACACACCTGCACCCCAGGAGCAGCTAGTGCAGCTACCCCTTGGTTGCTCAGTGAATCAAGCTGCCTTGTTCACTCCATGCAGCCTGAAGCCTCAGCCTGCACTGCCACATCTGCAGGGAAGATTCAGGTGGGCCTGATTCTGTGCAAGACTCCTGTAGTTCACTGTGGCAGCAGACTCCCTCAGACCTTTCTTTGAAAACGTCTCCTCCATTGGTGGATAATGAGCACCTAAATTCCTGACGCCCATGCAGGTACCAAGAGTAGATATGGTATAGTTGGGAGCATCATTTACTATACTTTCTAGACCTTATGAACCTCGGGCTGGGATTTGACCTGAGCTATCCATACATCTCTTTAGCAAACTGGGCTAAAATGCAATTGCTTTGTATTCTATGAGTTGAAGTTTTGAATGACCTTGATACAGGTTGATACAGGTTAGATGTTTTAGTAACTAGAAGCCCAATAATAAGATGATAATAGCTTTCTTGAGTAGTCAATGTCTGTTTGTTAGAAGCTAAATAATTTTTCCATAATCCCTTTAGCTCCTAGGATAGGTGAATGTGGTGGGGACTGCTGGCACCCACCCAAGTGCCCAATCTGATTTCATAATCATGCACTGGAGTGAGACATCTGGATAAAGACCACACTTTCCAATCCCTTCCAGCTGGGTGACATCCATTGCTAAGGTAGGGCCCATCTGGACCTTAATCCCTTTCTGCCTGTGGCAATGAGGCTTCAATGGAGCAGACAGGGACTATACCTCGGGAATTCCAGTGAACTGGGCTGCAGAGAAACTCACTTTCTGGAAGAGCGGGAGCAGCAGTGCCTTCCTCCAGCACAGGCTACTGTATGGTGTGAGACACTTTGTTTAGTTTGTCATTGGGCTTATTTGTCCAGGGGAGGGGCAGCTCCCTTTTCCAGAACTTTGTCTTCATTTTCCTAGTACTTATTAATAACGTTATTATTTTTGGTTTAGAAACACAGGTTCTGAGGCACAGAAAAGCTAAATGATTTTGTATGCAGTGACCTCAAATTAAGATTCCCAACTGATACAGGTTTCCACTGGAAGGACCATTTGAGAATTAGTTTATTAAATGATTTGCATTCTCTAAATTTTGGGACCAAGAATAGTTGGTAGGAAAAGCAGAGTACCACGTTAAGTGAAGCTGGCATCCCAGGGAGATTCTGAGAAGCTGGATTTAGGGAGAGGTCTGGGAGTGTGACCTCATCAGAGGTCACTCAAACTCAACGGAAAGGCATCCTACTCTTAATACCAAGTGTTCCCCCAAATAAATGCCACAACATCCTCTCTTCTTGTCTGCAGTGACCTCGGGAAGATCTAAGTAAAATCCAAACTCAATAGGAAGTCTGGGCTGACTGGGGCCCGAGGTTCAGTATTTCGACAATCACAGGTGAAACCCTGCAGACCAGAGGACCACACTTAGAATAACAGGGATCTGCAAGACTTCCTGTTCCTAGCACAGCATCCTAATCAAGAGTTCCTGATAGTGAAAGGAACAAGCAGAGTGTTAGCTAACAAAACTACAATTCCCAGGATGCTTTGCAGAGAAGTGGCTGTCCGCAAGAACCCCTGGGTTGTGCCTTCTATCTGCTTTGAATGACTGGCCTCACAAATTTTGCGTTACCGTTTTGCAGTTGATGGGATTTTATAGTCATGAGATGCAGGGATATGCTATAGACCAAAATATTTTTCACTTGTTTGACTGGAACCTATGGGGAAGGGGTGAAATGGCCAATTGATTATAATGCTGAATATAAAAAGATCAAAGTCTTACAGCACACAGTCACAGTGCTGTCCGTGGAACAGGAGCTGGTGCTCATGGGAAAATGTTCATGTAATATATGAGGCATTAAAAATTCTGTTACATTATCCTTGCCACCAAGATTGTAATGAAAATGGGAAATGGCACCAACTTAACCCATTCTCATTACAATCGTTAGATTGTAATCTTGTGTTCTCCCCTCAAGAGAATGCTAAATGAGATTTTAAACAAAAGAGAGGACAGAGAAGTATGGAGAACAAAGAAGCAAATAGAAACTGGAATGTTAAAGAAAAAAAGATGTATGATAGACTTTATTCACCGTGTTAGTGGGAGGTTTTCTCTTTGCGTTAGAGATAGGAACAGAGCATAGAACGTTACAAAGACCATTTGAGGTACTGGCCAAAACCCCAAACATGGCATCTATTTTAAACAACAGCAAAGGTCATATATCAATTTGGTCTTACCCTTTATAGCTTAGTCCACTTTAAGAAAAGTAAATGAAATTGACAACCTGTCCTTTCAAATACCAAGAACACATTAAATGACAAAAATAACCAAAAAGCACTGAGAGAATGGAGCTCAATGGGAAGGCTGTTTGTATACACATAGCTCCACTTTGAGCTCTCCACCACACATAGGCGTAAATCATGACTCTCCTTGCTTCATTTGTTTTTATATTTCATTCTTGGAATAAAAGCTCTCTGATGATAACACATAATTATGTGTAAATTAGAATTCACATGGGTGGAAAACATTCTGAAAGATACATCCTGGGACTGATGGGAGACCTTGGTATCCTGGTAATTCTTGTGAATTTTTCAGAGCCATGAGTACTAGCCAAACTTGTAACTGTTTATTGAGTACTGTATAGGTCTAAGTATTAGAATGGCCATGTGAGCAGTGCAATCCAAGCTCAGCTACCACTTAATGCGAACATGCTTGCAGATCATCTTCATATGAACTGGACAAAGTAGCAAGAGCCAGGGAAGTATGCTTCTCTCAGTATTTTTTTTATTGCCATGGTAAAATATCATGGTAAAACACCATGACAAAGGCAACTGACAGAAGAAAGCACTTTATCTGGGTCTTGCTTACAGTTTCAGAGGGTGGATCAAGAAGCTTCGTGACAGGGAACATGGCAGAAGGCATGGCATTGGAGCAGTAATGGGAGCTTTTAACTTGATACAACAACCACCAGGCAGAGAAAGACAGACAGACAGACACATACACACACATGAGATAGATGGGGGGGGCAGGCAGACACACACACATGAGAGAGAGAGACAGACACATAAGAGAGAGCCAGACAGACACACACGAGAGAGAGAGACAGACAGACAGATACACACACACAAGAGACAGACACACACGAGAGAGACAGACAGACACACACACACATGAGAGAGAAGCAGACAGACACACACGAGAGAGAGAGACAGACAAGCAGACACACACACACACACAGAACAAAATGGAAATTTGTACTGTTTTTAAAACCACAAACCCAACCCCTCTTTGTAAAAAGGCCATGCCTCTTAATCCTTCCCAAATAGTTCCACCAAATATTCCAATATATGAGTCTGTGTGGACCATTCTCTAGACATAATGCAATATATTCACTTCTCTTATTCAACATTTTCCTAACTCCTGCGTCAACAACATTCTTCCTATCTTTCTCTTATCTCTTGATGTTTCCTTTGCCATTGCACAGCAACTTGTAGCCATTCATTTATAATCTGTATAACAACCCCTACTACCTGAGTAGATGTGATGTGGATCTTGTCTTTCCTGTTCAGAACTCTAGTAGTTTGAGTAAGCATGGTCCCTGCAGGGTCATATATTTGAATGCTTGGACCCCAGTTGATGGAACTGTTTGGGAAGGATTGGGGAGTATAGCCTTATTGGAGGAGGTGTGTTAATTAGCTGTGTTTGTCCATTCTATGGGCTACATGCTAGTACTTTCTAACGTTATGTTGTATGCTTTGAAACAATACCTAACTGAAGCAAAATAAAGGAAGAAGAAATTATTTTGCTTTACAGCCATCTAGGCGGGGAGGTAATTAGGTACTGGGAACTGATGTGTCTGTGGTGATGAATTCATGGTAAGTATTGCATTGTGCTGATCAGAAAACATATGACTTGAGCTGGAAGCTATGACCCTTAAGGCATAGCCCCGAGAGACTCACCTCCTCGAACTAAATCCCACCTCCTGAAGGCTCTACAGCCTGTCAAATAGTTCCACCAGCCAGAGACTAAGCTGTCACATACAAGAGCCTGGAGAGGACATTGAAGTCGTAACATTCTGCCTTGGGCCTGCTTAGGCTCGTGACCATCATATAATTCAAGATGTGTTTATTCAAGCTTCAAGTTTCCCCAGAATCTTAACAGTCTTGACGCTATTCAAAGTCTCAAGTCTCTTCTTAGACTCAAGGCAAACTCTGAGCTGTGTGCCTTGTACAATGAAAAACAAACAAATAAAAACAACAAATAAGCAAAGACCCCCAGTAATTTTCCAGTATACAATGGCACAGAGTAAGCTTCACTTCAGAAACGAGGAACAGGAGGATAGCAAGGAGACACAAGAACAGAATGAGGTACCAAACCTGTATGGCAGGCACCGAACCATATTGCTCCATGTCTAATATTTAGGGCTCCTGGTGACACTGTCTAGGCTCCAGTGGGCTTTGATGCCCTGGCCCATACATGTGCAACACTGGGGTACCCGGAAGAAGAAACGTAAGGAAGAAAGATTTCTCTCCAGGCGTGGTATAAAGTTCATATAGCCGGGAGCGTATGGCAGCTGGGATGGCTTGGTCCACGGCGGTGAGAGTGGATGACTGCCATAGTAACCTCTCCCTGTTATGTGTTGTTGACCTGAGAGTAGAGAGCTCCGGCCAGAGGCAGGGCTGCCTGTAACCCTCACGGCCTACAACCCACATCCTCTTACTAGACCCTAGCTCCTAAAGTTTCCATGACTTCTGATGCTATTGGCTATTCAAACACATAAGCTCGTGGGGACCTTGTCGTAATCAAGCCATAGGTAGCACAATGTTATTCTGCCCATGCCACAAAAGGAAAAAGTGAACAGAATCAGGCAAAGTAGAGTAGAAAGTGACATCGTTGAGTGCCCTTTTGCATAGAAGAATCAGAGAACGGCTCTGAGTAAGTAGCATGTGTGGAAGGAGTAAGTATATAAACCACAGAGTCCAACTTCTCTCCCTCCGGGGTAGAACTTCCCAGGCAGAGAAGCCAGCCGGTGCAAGGGTGCTGAAGTAGGAGACGGACGGCTTTGATAGATGCACGGCTAAGGTATGGCTGAAGCAATGTGTGCCGTGGGGAAGAGAATGGGATCGGAAAAGTCTGGAGGGAGCAGGCTTGGCACATGGAATGCCTTGTTACAGCCGTGGTGAGAAGTTTGGTCTGTAGCCACGAGGGCTGAGAAGCCACTGGAGGTTCTTGAGTGGAGGGATGGCTTGAGCAGATTCAAGTTTTTAAGGAGCACTTTGGCTGCTGGGTGGGGGGTGGGGAGGAAAGGGGAAGTCAGTGGCTCAGTGGAGCAGCGGTGTGCTGGCAAATGTTTAACAACCCGCTCGACAAAGACAAAAATAAGTAAACAAACAGAATTAGAATTTGCTAAAAGAGAAAGCAAAGAAAATGGCAGGGGAGTGAGAGCAATGCAAAGAGGGGACCCTAATTAGAACGGGGAGGAGGGAGGGTCTGCTCAGCAGAAGTGACATTTAAGGAGAGACCTGGGCAAGCCAGGTACACATCAAAGGTCACCAAGGCTGCTTTCCTGGATTCGAGTAGCACCATCTGCCAGCAAGTTCAGATGCTGGGGAAAATAAACGGGCACTCGCTGGGGAAAACATTCTTCTGCTGTCTTTGGTTCCATATTCCAGTGTTTACTAACCCACCTTCTCAGGGGATTTGCCTTTATTCTAACTTGTGTCCACCCGCTGCACTGAAAACCATCTCTTTTCAGCTGAACGAAGCAGTCCTCAGAGCCCGAAATTTGGGCTCATTACATTTCAACATGCCAGCGTGAGGGGCCGAACCCCGGTGTTGCCTGCCACACTAGTCCTGACGGCTGACACATTGTTCTGGCAAAGTTAAGGGAGACTATTGACAAATTTGAATGATGCTGTGAGTCACCTCAGCGGCTGTGACACCAGGCTGTTCAGCATTACTTACAGCCCCCGGATACGAGCACTAAATAACACGCAGAGTGAGCCACAAAGGGACTCGCCCTAAGGGTTGTGCAGTTCCCACGCTCAAAGCCCAAGGAGTCCTGAAGCGAGTGGAAGAAAATGAGAAGAAAAAGCAGTTGAACAGTTCATTGAATCTGTTCAGAGTTTATATGTCGAGTTGTTTTGACAGCTTTTATGAGTGTGTTGCATGGAGACGATAATAGAGAACAAGGTGGTCACTGAACAGGCATGTGAAAACAGACAAATTACAAGCACAACATATATGTAATTATGTAATTATGGCAGGGTCGTGTTGCATTCAATAACACCTCTGCTGTGTTTACTGTTTTTCAGGTCAAGAATTCGGTTTTGAATGAGAGACTTTGAAGGGATAATGGATCAATGTGGGAGAAAATGGGAATGTGGAGTGCCTGTGGTGGTAATGCCTAAGAGAGAAAGGGGGATTACCGCTAGGCGCAGGCTAGAAATGTGGACCGCTAGCGGTGGAAGTGTGGCAGAGGCATGGAGGAGAGGATAGCCCAGAGAAACTCTCCAGGAGAAGCAGGGAGGTGTTAGATGCCTTTCCTATGTGGGGATGTGTTTGTAGATGGTGGCTCTGTGCCCATTTCACAGGTCAAACTGAATAAATTGCCTTATACTTTGGCTCAGCATTATTTATATATTTCAAATCCTTTGAAATAGTTTTATATACTCACAAGTAATTATACAATGTAGATTACAGAAAAGAAGAATATTTGCCTTTGGACATGTCTGGATTGCTGTCTTATGTAGGAGAGCCCAGCCCTTGTGGGAAGTACCATCTCTAGGCAGGTTATCCTGGGCTGCATGTATAAGAATGATGGCCAAGGACAGCAAGCCGATAGCCAGCATTCCTTCACAGCTTCTGCTTTGAGTCCCTGCTCTCACTTACCTTCATGATGGATTGCAACCCATAAGCTAAATAACCTCCTTCCTCCCTGTATTTCTTTTAGTCAGTATCGTACTACAGTAACAGAAAGTAGACCACGACAGAGAGCCCCGAGGAAACAACACTGGCATGGAGATGACTTCTGAAGCTCAGAAAGAAGCCTGTTGCAGAGGCTAGAGAAAGTCCCTGAAAACTTGTAGGTATAATTTTAAAATTAAACATGAAAATAAGACAAATATCTAGAGGGAAGGAAGGGCTGTGTCATCCAGATGAGTTCTTTGACCTTGACAATAAACTAGGTTTAGATTGTAGTCAGTTACTTCATCTCACAATTTTGTATTGTCTGAAATTCCGACATTCATTTCTTTTCCTATGCAGAAGCAGCATTTGGAAGTATGGATGTTCACTT
Source organism: Dicrostonyx torquatus (assembly GCA_028555095.1). Lineage (NCBI taxonomy): Eukaryota > Metazoa > Chordata > Mammalia > Rodentia > Cricetidae > Dicrostonyx > Dicrostonyx torquatus. Next base: position 4,004,530 of record JAQHUG010000147.1, read on the forward strand.
GCATATAACTACCTCTCTCCATATTCCAAGCTGTTTTTTGATGCTGTCACTTCCTCAGGGAAGTCTGTCTTTAATTAGATGTTTCCTAACACTGTTGCAATCATACTGGTTTGAAAAACCTAGGTTTTAATTGCAAGTGTGCATTGTGTGTGCAAGTGTGTGTGCTTGTGTGTGTGTGTGCGTGTGTGTGTGTGGGGTGGGATCTAATTTCTCAGCAAGCCCTGAGTATCTTCAGTGAGGGTCATGCTGTTATTGCTCCTGCAGCATGTTACACTCCCTAACTCATCACAGGTACTAACTTCCCAGGGTTTGTTGATATAAATGCTGATATAAGTACTTAATGATATATAAAATACAAAAGCTCTATCTACTTTGGTCCTAAGTTTTTCTTCACCTGAGAGAAAGGATTTGCACAAGAAAACAGTGTGCAACTGTTTGTTATTTTATGCTTCTTTATCAGGGTGAAGGTTGAACACATCCTCAAAACAGTGAGTTCCTCTCTCTTTCCTTCCCTTCCTTCCTCCCTCCCTCCCTCTCTTTCTCTTCTCCTGCCCCCTCTCAGGTTGGCTGGCTAAGGCTGTGTTATATGAAGAATGAAATCTGGCACATCCAGGAATCTATCATTCCTCATTCTATATTTCCTACTTCTCATATTGTCCATTTGTTCTTCTATTTGGGTAGCTTAGAATGACCACTCTTACTAGGTTTTGAAGATGGCTCAGTGTATCTGCTTTAGGCCATCTTGTTGTCTTTCAGAATCCTTGGTTCACTTTTCATCCTTCGGGGTTAGTTAGTAGCACTTGAGTATGAACTACCCATAACAATCTCCAGCGGTTTCCCTCTGCTGACACTTCAAGCATCTCTGCCCTCCAACGTTCTTGGTTTAGCTGTGTGAGCATAGCAGGCTGGTGTCATGGCCTGTGCTGCACTGTGATATGATGGTGAGGGAGAAGGTTAACCAGACATCACTCGAGGACTGGCGGAAGAGGAAATGAGTGTGCTATAGCACTCCACTGCTAGCGTTTGATGTGAAGTGTGCCCTTCCCAAACAGCTCACGTATTTGTGGCTTGGTCACTGCTACCAAAAAAAAAAAAAAAAAAAAAGATTAAGATCTAAGATAATTATGAGAGCTCTGATTTAGTAGATGAGTTAAGCCTTTTTCTTTAGTGTGAATTTTGAATTATGGAGTTCTAATTCAATGGCATTCTTGAGACATTTGTAACGGGGACATTAAGATGTGGAGTTGTTGGAAGGACTGGTCACCAGAGTGTACCTCTAATGCTCTGCCCACCACCCCTCCTTCCTGGATACGGGAGGAGGAACAGCTTTGCTCTTCCAGGCCTTTCTACCTTGGAGTCCTGTCCAAATATAAAGCCAGCCCACCACAGGCTAAAATCTCTGAAACCATGAGCCCAACACATCTGCTTTTAGAATATTTCCCGTGGGAACTTGTCACACACAGTTGTCATTGATACATGTGCAATCTAACAAGTCTATGGCCCAGGGAGGAAATGAAATCAGGATCTCAAAAGATGTCTGCATTCCATGTTTGCTGCAGCATTCTTCACAACTGCCAAGAGCAAATGAAAGCCTACCGATGGGTAAATGGGCAAGGAAAATGAAGCCTACATGCATTTGGTCTTAAAGGAGAAGGAAGTCTATCATTTGTGACAGTATGACCATACCTGGTAGATATTATAACAAGTGAAATAAGTCAGGCATGGACTCGCACTCATGCATGGAATCTGAACAATGCCGATGTTGTGCGACAGTGGTTTCAAGAACTGAAGGAAGTGGCGATGGTCAAAGGGCTGGCTCAAGGCTCAGGTGTGCTAGGTGAGTAGTGCTAGAGACCTAGCATGCAGCATGCTGACCCTGTGGCGTGGCTGATTTTGCGAAGAGGTTAATTACCTCTGAAGGATTCTTTACATATGGGAAAGCTGAGGGAACAATTGTGTAAATTGTTGGAAATATTAATTAGCATAACTGTAGTGTGATCATTCCATAAGTTTTGCACATAACAATACACTAATACACACCTTTAATAGCTACCATTTTTATTTGTCAATGCTGTCATTAAACAGCCAAGAAAAACAAAACAAAACAAAAAACAGAAGGACCATAACATGTACCTTGGCCTGAAAATACCTCATAGATCACTTCAAATTTCCCTATGATCCTGATTAAAACATATAACAAATTAAAAAAAAAGATTGTTCACCATCAGCATGTGTGTGTTCTCTCTCACTCATGTATGGTAGAAAGTTGGAGATGAGGAGGATTTTGTCATGAGCAATTATTAATGTCCTTTATACAATCCTCTGAATGAAATGCTTAGCCCTTGCTGTATGGTAAGTGCTGCTCAAAGTACCATCCAAAGAGCAGGTGCCATTGAACAGAGCTAGGGATGTTTCTGGTCAAGAAGCACCAGGTATGGAAGGGTTGCAAGCAGTCTCAGCAGTGCCCAGCCTCACTGAACATCAAGAAGCTTGTTCTTAGCGAGATCAGAGCATTGGCCTCAGTGGAAAGTAAGTTAAGTGCAGAACTGAGATTAAATAGTAGAGCTAAGGGTTTTACAGAGAGAGATGCGATTAATCATTCAGCAAATTTGACCAATATAGGCTAGAGAGTTCTGACCAAGCGAACTCTCATTCTCCCAGTGTCTCTATGGCTATACTTACCAGCTATTTGCTCTGCATTATTTAAAAATTGTCTCAACATCCATCTCCCATGTTGGCAGAGATATATCCATAAAGAGTTATTATATAAGCAATATTATTATTGTAATTATTGTTATCGTTAGCTGCTTCATTTTTCCTTGTGGTTCTTTGAGGGTCTTATGAGGGCTATTAAAGAGCTTGAAGGAATAAGAATTGTACTAGTAGATATCTATTTCCATTGTATTATTTACAAGTTTATCCTAGGGAATCCTGCTAACTCCCAGTTGTCAAATCCACAAAAACCTTAAGTCCTCACCCCTCTCAGCTGTAATCTTTAACAGCAGCAAGATGGAGTGAAGGCTAGTATTGCTCAAACTTCATTACTCGTACATGATGTTCATGAGTGCTCGCGTGCTGAGGGGTATGCACATAAATAATTAAACAGAGCTCTGCTCATCGGAAGACTGAGGCAAGGCATCCTCTCCTGTCTGCAGGCACCGTATTGGCAATGACTTCCTCATTAATGCGGCAATTCGCTAAGGGTTGCCATAGTTAATGGGAATTAGCAAAGTGCTAGTGGGCCCTTATTCATCTGTGGAGAGGCTGTACAGTATTCGAAGTGACAGGCCTGTTGAATGTCCCTTACTGAAAGCACCCTCCTCTTGTGGCTTCTTTCCAAACAGTACCCCGAGACTCGTGGTTTCAGAAGTGCTGTTGTAAGATTGTCGGCAGGGCCTGCACAGTTGCAGAGTTCATTAGAGTTTGAGTCCAGTTTTCCCTGGATTCTCTGCTCTCCTTTCTTTTCACCAAGAGACAGGAGCTTTGGAAAATGACTTCAAGTCTGTGCACTATAGAACAAGATACTGTACAATTTCTGTCTGCTAAGAAAGCAACTAGAGCTAGTCAGTAGTTAATCACACCAGCTAAAGTGGGCAAGCACTTGGGTAGCAAAATGTATGAAAATGTTATAGATTTAAATTAGGCCAATTAAAATAATCTGTTGTAAGAAAATATAGTTTGGGGTTTATTCTGTTACTAAGTATTAAGTAAATAGTTACCCTGTGCCAGGAATTATGTGAGACATAGCCTGGAGCTCCTTCCATCAGGAAACCCATGTCCAGAAGGTCAAGGGACTGGCTTGAACAGCATAAATTTTCTTTTATTTGACTTCTCTTAACTTAAAATGAGTTATTTTCATGTGCTTCAATTTAATACAAAGGAAGTGTTTATAGGGACGAATGGGAAGAAAGAAAATAGTTCTGGAGGGGATGATATTTTTGTCAATGGGAAGAGGATGGCAAAGCAGAAAATGGGCACCTGTCACAGGATGTGCTACAGCTCAGGGGCCAGTGAGAACCTAGTTACACTGGGAATCTTCAGTGTAGGTGCTGTGTAGGTGTTGTATAGGTGTTGTAGCTACTACTTGTCCCCTTTCTAAGACAGAATGCCTGACAAAAGCAACTTGAAGACAGAGGAATTATTTGCTCCCACAGTGTGAGAGTGCGGTCCATCATGACAGGCAGGGATAGTGACAAGGGCATGAGGTGACTAGTGACATTGCTGCTATGATCAAGAAGAGAGAGAGATGAATAATTATTGCCCAGCTCTCTTTCTTGTTTTATGCAGTCTTGGACCTCAGATTATGGAATGGCACCACCCACATGCAGGTTGGGTCTTTTCTACTCCATTAACCCATACTAGAAACTCCCTATAGACACACCCAGCAGTTCGTTTCCACAGTGAGTCTAAATTCTATCAAATTGTCAATCAAGATTAACCATCAAAGGCACAAGAGGAGGCTGCTCCTGAGAGTAGTCTTCAGAGAGGACAGGGTCGGATGGTAGAGGAACAATGATGAACTACATCTTAGAATCAGGAAACTGCTTTAAATAGAAAACCAGACCAATGTGGTTTTCTTGGTAGGAAATAACTCTGACTACAGAATCAAAGAGATGAGAGACATGTCTGACAGTGACATGGTTGTTGGGAAGCTGTGGAGAAGGCATTGGTTTTGCCATATTGTGTGATGTGGAAATGGAGAGACAAGAATGCTTGCAGCATAGAGTTGACAGAACCTGGTGACCCAGTATCTGAAAGGAGCAGTAGGAACAAGGGGTCGGGGAAGCGGGTAGTTTTGAATTCATGGTAATGTCATTTATTTTACTAGAAAACCGTGAGGGAGAGTAGATTGAGCCATTATTGAGGGTGAATATAGATTTGAACATATTGATCATATCAGTCTTTGGGGGTTTCTGTATTTTCGAGGGAAAGTCCATGGGTCATCCAGCAACCAACTTGGGAAAGAAGAGCTGCTGATGGGAGAAGAGGGAGGAGTCGTCTGTAGGTAGAAAGCAGCTGCAGCTAGGCAAGCCCAGGGGTATGGGGTAAGGAGAGAAGGGCTAGGTGGAGAAAGAACGAGAGACTGGGATTGCAAGGACAGGAATTTGGTACTAAAGACCCGAGGAAATGCTGTGTTGTGAGAGGTGTGAGTTCTTACTAGCGTCTAAAGCTCAGTGAGGCCAGGAGGGAAGATGGGTGAGAGGCTGTGGAGTTCAGTGAGGCCAGGAGGGAAGATGGGTGAGTGCTGGGAAGTTCAGCAAGCACCTCTGGGGATGAAGTGGACAACTAACTTAGAGAAAAGACTGTGAGAACTTAAGTTAGGTTAAAGACTAATGGAGCATTATGGTGGCTTCAGTCATTTATTCAAACTTAAATTTTTATTAACCAATCAATGTTGAGCAACAGTTGATTAACTTCTGCACTTTTCATTGGCTGAGTAATAATGAGTCATGTGGCCAGTTCTAAACCAGTCACTGCTGTCCTCAGTCATACAGTTCATCCGTAGGATAACCACACTATTATGTCTATTTTTTTCCAGGATGACCATTCCGTGTCTGTTATTCCATCATGCTGATTTTTTTTCTCTCAAACGTGTTTCTAGTAGATGGCAAATGAAATGGTTTTGTATACCATGGGTACACTGCCTCTACTTTCTCCCGAAATTCATCTCTTGCTGCTCATGTTCCATCCACAGAACCCAATTTTGCTCTGTGCTCCAGGCCTAATTATAAAAAAATCATGGGAGACATATTTATGGATTTTTAAAATATGAAAGCACAGTCAGAAGCAGTACATGAAAGCAAAGATTATTTTCCAGCTTTGAATGAATAATGTTCAATCATAAGTAATCAATTTTATTGACCACATATTATGGTAAGAGGTCATGTTCAGATTCTCAATTTTCTGCTTGTGCTAGCATTTAGCTTGAGTAGTCTGGCTCAGTTTGCAATACTTTGTCCTGACTCTCATTGGATGCTACACCACTTAGGTTTTTCTACCCCTTCTCTTCTTTCAAGTATTGAAAACAGACTATTTCTATCAATATAATGAATAGAGTGTTAGAGAAGTATGTGAGTGACTCTTCTGTTCAGTTTATACTAGGCTGGAGAAGAGTAAGTGATCTATGATGATTTTTAGTAAAGCTGTTTAAATACAGAAAATATGGGAAAGAGATGTTCTGAAGCAATGGCTGGGATGTTTCCCTAAGGTGGCAGCTGTAACCTTCTTCCTTCCAGCTGTTCTGGGACTAAGGGAGAGGGACTGGAAGGAGGCTATAAGGACATAAGAAAATGAGGAGGGCCTGGCTTCCCCAGCAACTCAGCCAGAGACTGGAGACCAAGCTCCAAAGGGGGAAGGGAAAGTGCATGCAGTCTCAAAAGGAACACTGAGTACTAAAACCCTTCCTATCAGAGTCAGACTAGAGTTTTGACACCAGAGGCTCATGATAATGCACCAGAAACAGTGATGGTTGCTATTGCCTACTTGACACAAACCTGGGACAAGGGAGCCTCAACTGAGGAAGTTCCTCCATCAGATTTGCCAGTGGACGTGTCTGTAGGGGTATTTTCTTAATTGTTGATTGAAGCAGGAGGGTCCAGCTCCACATGGGCATGCCACCCTAGGCAGGTAGACCTGAGTTGTATAAGAAAAGTAGATGAGCAAGCCCAATCAAGAAAGATAGTAAGCAGTGTTCCTCCATGGTTTCTGCTTTAGTTCCTGCTCCCAAGTGCCTGCCTTCAGATCCCTGCCTTGAGTTCCTGCCTTGGCCTCCCTTGAGAAAGGACTGAAACATGTAGAAAGAAAGAAACTCTTTCCTCCCCAGGGTGATTTTGGTCAGTGTTTTACCATAGCATCAGAGAAGCAAACCACACCATATGGGAGGACTCTAAAGACAGAACCAAGGCAAAGAGAAACAGTGGAAATCTGTAGGAATGGGGCTGTCAGGAGCAAGTCAAGGGGCTGTGAGTACCTGCAAGGAGGGATGCAGCAAAGCCTATCCAATCTTGGAGGACCAAAGGCAGAAGTTATTGGAGCATGTTGTGCTTATGCATGCGTTAGAAGTATGTTCTTCGAAGTTAGACATCTTTATCACAGCTACAATGCATTATGTAAATGTAAAACATACACAAATAAAGACCTTTTCCTTTGTAAAGAGTCACAAGCTAAATGTAAGTGGTCTTTCTCACTTCTTGTAAACCTTGGAGACACTTAACATTGAAGAGGCAAGCAGACAAATCAGAATGGGGTAAGAGTATGACCCAGAAGGCCCTGATTGATAGAGAAATCACCATGAACTCGGGAAGTCATGGATCTTGGATGAGAACATAGACCCACCACTTTACTAAACCAGCATAACCCCTAACTACACTCTAAACATTATCCTTATATCTACAGAGAAGTGTAGTCTTTACCCCTCATCACAAAAGCTTCTCTTGTGCAAGAGAATGAGACCATCCTGGAAAATACAACTAATCAGACTGCAGCTGCAAAGCCCAGTCTCAGCGGATATATCTAGAAAACACTCCCACACCTAAGGCTCAGGGAACACTGATGAAGAGAGGGAAGAAAGATTCCAAGATCAGGGAGTTTGTTGTGAGATTGGGTCTCCTACTAATGTCAGAGGGTACACTAAAAAAAAGTCTCACCAACATGACTGCTTAAACATGATCTGGTTAAGGGCAAGAGCAATAGACGTGCCACAGTGTACAGGGAAACCCATGAGGCCTCAACCCTCCACAAAGAGCCACAGGCACTAAGGAATGCTGAGAGTGGAGAAGAGCTCACCAATTGGTTGTTCAATAACAATGGTTATTGCTCCCAAAACATACATGTGAGCAACATAATGTAGCCTGAGCAGGTCATATTTAGGAATATATATGTATATGCACATACATATATGCATACAATAGCAATTAGTGAACAAAGAAGCCATGAATTTTAAAGAGAGTAAAGAGGTTTATACAGAAGGGCTTGGAGGGGGAGAAAAGGGAAGGGAAATGAAGTAATTATAATCTCAAAAATAATAGAAATATTAAAATGTGAATGTGTTATTTAGCAAAGGTTCTTTCTCTTCTTGGCTGGTGTGAAGGAGAAGGGTGCTAAAGTTCCTTTTTTTCTTCTATGAAATAACCTAATAGAGATACTTTATCGTTCACAACAGCAGCAGTGGTATGAACGTTCATGTTGGCTCCTCTAGCTTCAAATCTATCGGTGCAAAGAGGCCTGACGATACCTGCACCTATAGAAAGTGCTCCGCAGGAGAGAAACAATTAAGTTTACCTTTATCTCTTTGCTTTAATGGACAACAAACTTTACTTTGTGGAAAGAGACACTGCATTTAGCAAGGCTGTGGATACACACATAGCCTGTCCCCTCGCCTCTGTGAAGAGTCTGGAATAGCTCAATCAACACTTCAGAAAATTGAGAGACCAATAGATAGAGTAAGAGCCCCAAAGGATACTCTTTGCTAACCTAGGATTGAGAGTGAGAGGTCAATTGTGATAGTTTAAGATTGCTCCTCTGAATTTGTTCAGGACTTGGCGACTTTTTAACATTTCATGCATAGGACAAAGGAAGTTCTGAGATGTCAAAACTCTCGATTATAAGAAACCTTGCACAATTGCTCTGGGCCTCTTAGAACCTTGATTAGTAGTGCAAGAAGTTCAACTAAATTGTTGGTGGGATAACACATTATGGTGAGTTAGGGGGAGGAAGAATATTCAGATAGTACAATCCCGGATTCTCTGGTGTGTTCAGTAGTCAGCTGAATGAATCTGAATGATCCTGTTGTTACCACTTGGATAGAGTTGCCTCGAGGAACCCTGCCTGAGTTTTTAACTAACGATAATTTTAGCTATAGTAAAATGATTATTGTTTTATGCCATTATGAACAAATAAAACTAACATAACACATTATAGAACTAGGCTCATGGATAATGGAATCTTAAATTAGTAGAGGTGCCTAGAATAAACACACATGTCTGCATTGAGCCACAGACATGGTTTGAGTGGCAGCTACAGCCACCTCATAACCTCATCGAATACTAATTACCTTCCAAGCTACCACATTTAAATACTAGAAATATGTGAGTTGAAGGGTTAAATTTCCAACACATAGACTTTTGGGAGGACACAAATCTTACCATTCTACAGACAAGAAGAAGTGCCGAGTGTGATGGGATCTAGAAAGGGTGTGAGGACAGAGATGAAATCTGCCTGGGGTCCTGAAACTGAAGCAGATGCTGGGATCTGCCTAACGGCTTCTGCAAGGCCAGGAAATTATTCGCTCCTTACATTAAGTTCTGTCATCTATTAGCTGTCAGTCCTTTTGGGAAACTGTCCTTGTTTGAAGAGAGCCATCTTGCTTAATGTCACTCCTGGCTTTTGGGTCAGTTGTTATTCAATGATTGGTAGAAGTAACCTCCTAAACTTCAGTCTTTGGGCCCAATTCAGGATATTCTAAAGGGCCACATATTCTAGTTATCCATTCCAATATATCAAGTCACCCCAAATTTAGTTCCTTAAGACAACAGGAATGACTCAACTTATTGCCGTGTTTCTGTGGGTCAGGAATGGGCCAGGAATAAAACTGAGGCTTAGGGACTTCTGCATGCTCTCTACCAGAACAGGCTAAATAAGTCTTTCCCCTCCAGGCACCTCGGGGCCTCAGTGCCCATGAGGGTTAGCCTGGGCTCTCTCAGAGCATGGTGATCTCAGGCCAGTCTCAATGTTTCTATGGCAACTAAACATCCTAAGTGTTTGAGGGGCCAACATAGAACCTATATTAGCCTTTATGGCCTACCCTTGACATGCACATGCCACTTCTATCATCGGCCACTGTGAAAGTACAGGGAAAGGAGACAGAAACCCTCTTTGTGTCCTGCTGGAACCGTGTTAGGCACACTGTAAGAGAAGGATGTGGTGCAAGGGTGATATCACAGAGTTGTGGATGACACACTGGGTACTGTCCCAGGTTCTGAGCTCCCTGTAGGTGGGCCGAACCCTTCACTGGGTCTGGACCCTGAAGTCCCATAATAAACTTTGTCATTGTCATCCACAGCTGTCTCATTTTCCTTGCTGTGGACGACACCCTCCACTCATTTTTACACTGTGTCCCTATCCTCTCCTTATTAGCCTGCAGGAAGTTGTAGTGCAGTCTCTAAATGCTGACTCGGTTTCGGACTTCTCCTAGACCCTCACCTTTTTCCAGGCTTTGTATGTGGGGCTCCGTGTTTCACCGACATCTAGACATTCTGGGATCTGGGCAGCTTACCCCAAAGTTTTAAGCTTTGAAATCTTTCTTCTATTAGATTTGTAATTTTATCTTGTTTAGATGTTCATCTCATCTGTAATTCCCTTTTTATTTCTATTTATGAAATTAATTAGTCAATTTTCTTGTTTTTTAGTGATTTAAAACAAAGTCTTTCAATTTAATTAAGTCTACTCGGAACTTCCTTTTTCATTGATTTTTATTGAGCTCTAAATTTTTCTCTGCTCCCCTCCCTGCCTCTCCCCTCCCCTCCAATCCTCCCGTATGGTCCCCATGCCCCGAATTGACTCAGGAGGTCTTGTCTTTTTCGACTTCCCATATAGATTAGATCTATCTATGTCTCTCTTAGGGTCCTAATTGTTGTCTAAGTTCTCTGGGATTATGATTTGTGGACTGGTTTTTCTTTGCTTTATGTTTAAAAACCACTTATGAGTGAGTACATGTGATAATTGTCTTCCTGTGTCTGGGTTATCTCACTCAGAATGATGTTTTCTAGCTTCATCCATTTTCCTGCAAAATTCAAGATATTTTTTTCTGCTGTGTAGTACTCCATTGTATAAATGTACCACATTTTCCTTATTCATTCTTCAGTTGAGGGACATTTAGGTTGTTTAGTGATTTGAAACAAAGTCTTTCTATTTAATTCAGGATACTCAGGAACTTTATATGTAGTCATCTCTTGTGTTCTGAAAATGCTGGGATTAAAGTCATGTGCTACCATGTCTAGCTCTGGTATCTGCTTTTAACATGGTGATATAGAAATTCAAAAGTATTTTTTCTACAGGGTGAAACAGTTTTCCCTGTGATTTCTGACATCATTTATATATTTTTTGTTTTTGGTCTTTGTTCATTTATCTATTTTTTGTTTATTTTTTATATCCCAACCACAGTTTCCTCTCCCTCCTCTTCTTCCAATCATGACCCCTCCACTCGCCTCCCCGCATCCACTCCTCCCCCATTTCTTCTTAGAAAAGGATGGGCCTCCCATGGGTATCAGCTAGCCATGGTATATCAAGTTGTAGAGAGACTAGGCACCTCCTCTCTTATTAAGGCTGGGCAAGGCAACACAGTAGAAAAAAAGGGTCCCAAAAGTAGGCATCAGAGTCAGGGACAGTGTTGGAGACCAGCTTCTACAAAAATACCACTTACCAGGGTAGGGGCACGGAGATCAGAAGAGTTAGTAAGCATGCGAAGATGCGAGTAAAAAATAATAAATCAGATTGCTTAGGATAGTACCCGGAGGGAGTTCCTGTGAATACTGAAATCACCCACATTTCATTTCTAGCTGCTTAAAATATCCCTGATCCAAAAAGGTAAGAGTAAGATTAAAAAAAGAAAACTGCATTAACAAGGAAGTGAACAGACCAGTTGAAGATTATAGGTTATAATCTTAGTTAAACATTCTGTCGCTAGAACAAGACAAGTCACACCCTAGACCAAACCACTCTGTAGGCACACCACTCTCTAGGTGGAATCCATTGTTATCTCCTTAAAGGGGTAGGAACATAGTTGGATCCTTAGACGTTTGTTTGGGGTAGAAACAGATCTATTTCTCTTTTCTAGAAATACAAGGTCTGCATATTAGCCACACCTGTTAACAATAACCTTGAAAGAGCAGAACTCTAAATCTAGGTGGAACTTTTGTTTGAGGTAGAAACAGACAATAACCTTGAAGGAATAGAAGTAAGTTCCAACTCTCTGACCTACAGTCAGGGTGGAAATAGCCTCACAGTTTTGGGCCTCCACAGGACAACCCTGTTCCCACTGTTAGGAGACCCACAAGGAGATAAAGCTACAACTGTCATATATATGCAGAAATCATGTTTTTATGTTATCCTGTTTTAATTACTAAAATCTCAGATAAATTATTTCTCCATCATCTTTTTTCTTCTCAAAATAAGCTTTGTTCTTTGTAACTTTTTTCTTGTATAACTATTACAGAATAAATTTATAGAGTTCCTGAAAAAAATTCTTTTAATCCTGCTGGGAATTTTTATTGGAACTGCCACACATGTAGATTAGTTGGGGAAGACAGATGTCTTTGGATGTTGTCATTACAGCAGTAATTACGGGGTAGTCCTCCATTTATTCAGGTTATTAAACTGTTATCAATAGTGGAAAACACACAAACTCTTATCTACAGATGTATCCATTATGCCCTCATTTGCTTTTCAAGACTTAAACAGATTGAGGATTCTATATTGTACATTTGATGCTAGTTTGAGAATAAAAAGAAAAAACAACTAAGTACATACATAAATCCTTCCATGGCATTACTTAAAATTTATCTTGTAACTAAGAAAAGAAAACAATACTTGGACAAAGACTATGAGCACATAGACTATGAGCACATAGGTTTTCAAAAGAGAAAAAGAAAGGATGGTTTGAAGTACAGGAAAAGATGCCAGACTTCTCAAATTAGAAAACTTTGACTTTTAAAATAGCCCTAGACTACAGTTTGATCATGACAATTTGTAAAGAATCATGCTGCTCTGCCAAAGGCAGAGAAGGCGGTACCACATACCCTACTAGCAGATTCTAAATGATGCAATCTTGGGGGAGAAATTTCTCCACGCACTTCAGAAGTTGAAAATGTGGAGAGAGTTCAAACTTGCCATTTCACTTTATCGTTAAGGATACTTAGATATCTCTGCAGAGTTGTATGCCAAGGGTTTCCATTTCACCATTATCGATGGTAGCGAAAGACTAAAACAATGTTAGAGCCCGTGGGTAGCCTATAACTAGAGCGTCATTTATGTGTCCATGCAACAGGATACCAAACAGTCTCTGAAAATAATTAGATGCTTCTTTCTGTGGCATAGAATGATCTCTGAGACTGGTAAGTGGGAAAGGTAGAAAGTATGTGGAAAGTGTACCCCAGCTTAACAAAGCAGAAAGAGAGTGAGCATTAATATACATGTTTGCATTCCCATAGAATATCTCTGGAGTGATAATTAAGAATCAGATAATAGTGGTTGCCTCTGGGAAGGACAGCTAGGAACTGAGGACTGAGGTGGGGAAGACATACTTTATACTCATTTCCCTTTGAACTCTTTGATTAATTTTTAACAATATGTATGTATTATTTTTAAAAATAAATTAAAAACTATTTTAAAACAGTTTCTTCCTCTCACTTAAGTAACAGATTGTCACATATTCAGAGGTCTTTTTTCTGTTTGATTTGACCTAGAGGTTTATCCCGTCACATCACTGTATGTTCTTGTGTTCCTTTCTGCGTACTCAAAGGAATCCCTAAAAGAAGTATTCTTCTCCTACAAGTCAAAGAAAGAAAGTCATGGTTTAAAGTCAGTGATAAGGTAACTCCTTTTATTTGAAATGAAGTGAAAATTACAATGATGTTTCACTGTCTTTGAACAATGTTGAAACAAAAGCTGAAGAATGTTTTTATTTTTCAGTGCCCGGGAACAAACCCAGGACCTGCCAGGGTTTGTTCTCTACCACTCCTGTCGAGCCCAGTTACTGTGTCTGTAGGAACCCCAGTCGATTCCTGGGTAAGGTTACTGGTATCCATCACGTAGAGCCCAAGTTGGGACTTAGTCATCAGTAAGTCATGGCAGAGGAAACCAACCCTGCCCTCACCTAGGATTTGAACTTCTACCTTCCAGAGCTGTGTGTGTGTGTGCATATGCGTGCATGTGTGTGTGAGCATGTGTGCGCACATGTGTGTGTGTGTGATATGTACATCTGTTGCATAAGTTCCCAGTTTGTTCCCTTCACCCTGCTAAATGCTTACATAAAGTGATCGCATGCAATGGAGGAAGAACAGACATTGGTAGATGATGATTGCTCCAGACAGAACAGCGTTGGCACAGATGACCTTTGCTTGGGTTGGGCAGTGTTCTAGCGGCTTTCTGAAAGCTGATGGGTCACCTCCTCTAGTTGAGGCGATAACAGAGATACTGGTGTTTTTGATACTTTTGTAACCAGGGGCCAGGTAAGGACTGTAAATGTGGGCATGGTTTCAAAAATTGGAGTTCGCTGGAAAAATGGAAGAATTCCTGTAATCTTAAGAATGAAGCTTTAGTCTTGTGCGAGACTAATGAATATGTTAGACTGTCAAGCACAGATGGAAATCTTTCTCATAAGATATTATAGGAAGTGTATTTAAAAATAAGGTACTCACAGTCATTGCTAAAATAAGGATGAGCATTCTAGGACAGCTCTGGGCAATGTGGAGCCTTCATTGTCAAAGCAGACTGGACACCTCTGCTGACAGACTGTATGAGAACTGGCAGGCCAAAGGCTCTGTTTGGAAAAGCCATTGCCTGAGAAGCATCTCAACCCAGGACACTTGCTCCAGAGCCGCTCAGGAGTGAGCACTGCAGACAATCCTACTGTTCTCCGTTCTCAGCCACAGTTGCCTGGTACAGCAACTTCATACATGTTGGGGCCCACTCGCTCCCTGAAGGACACTGCTTCTCTGCACCACAGTCCTTTCCAAAACTGAGGGAACCTGAGCAAACATCACTGAAAGTACAAATGAGTCTGTATACTCAGGCAACACCCTGAGATTCATGGGAAATGGATGTCCTGCCTCAAACCATCTGGAAGCACCCAGATGTGCTTCTCAAAGGTCTTAGGATTGTCAGGATGCCTCCAAATGCCCCCTGATAGTAATTAGCTCTCCACTTCCCTAAGCTACATTCAAGCTCTTCACTTTTGTTTTTATGGGTTCTCTTCAAATAAACTACTTGCAATCCTTCTGCAGGCTCCATTTCAAGGGAGACTGAACTATGATGTTTATGGCACAATATGATCCTATATCTAAAGAAGGCCAACAAGGTAGATAGAGATGAGAGAGAGAGAGAGAGAGGGAGAGAGAGAGAGAGAGAGAGAGAGAGAGAGAGAGAGAGAGAACGAAGAGTACTCACTGACACAAATAGAAATATTTGATACCCCACAAGTGAAAAATATAGAAACAATCAGTAATAATTTTAAAAATATTATAGGAGAAGTTTTCTTACAAACATGACATACCAAAAGAACAAGCGTCAAGAGACTCAAAACAAATATCTGTCAGTCTATAACTTCTGAGAAATGAAAAACATCATTGCTGAGTTAAAGACTAACCATGAAATGGGTTGAGTAGCACTCTGTATATAGCTAGATGTGAGTGATGAGTCATTCAAGAGTCTTGAGGAAGGACATTGGGAGTTTCATTGAATAGAACTGACAGAAGACAGCTCTGGACAGTAGCATTAATGGAGGACAGCACTGGACAGTGACACTGACAGGAACAGCACTGGACAGTGGCACTTATGGGGACAGAACTGGACAGTGGCACTGACGGGGACAGCACTGGACAGTGGCACTAACGGGGACAGCACTGGAAAGTGGCACTGACGGGGACAGTACTGGAGAGTGGCACTGACAGGGACAGTACTGGACAGTGGCACTGACGGGGGACAGCACTGGACAGTGACACTGACGGGGGACAGCACTGTACAGTGGCACTGACAGAGACAGCACTGGACAGTGGCACTGACGGGGACAGCAGTGGACAGTGGCACTGACGGGGGACAACACTGGACAATGGCACTTACAGGAACAGCATTGGCACAGGACAAGCTTATTAAGAGTGTTTCCCGAAGTGATGAAAGATTCAAGTCTTCTGGGAGCCAGGCAGAATAGGGAATAAACAACCAAGCATACACTTCTGAGTAGTTGGGGACACGCTTAGCTGCTTGGCTTCACTGCGGCATTACGCTTGTCCATGCAGGCATTGGTGTTCAAAGAGTTTGCTTTGATTCTTGAGAAAAGACTGGCAGTATCAGCACACAATCTGAACTGAATATTGAAGTACTAAGTAAACTGACGTTTTAAGGGAAATCTGATTAATTCAAGGTAGGAAGAGTCCTGAATTTTTTGTTCACAAAGAAATGGATGGTAAAAACAAAAGCTGAAGCAAAACATGCAGATTAGTGGATCTAACTCTCAGATTGGGGAAACCCGGCTTTATACGGAGCCGCACTGTTCTTACAGATGAGTCGGATCAGGCAAAGACTAAGGAAGCCAGCTCAGGGGAGCAAACGGGCTGTTGGAATCCACCCTACTTGCTTTAGAATTTCCTTCCCACATCGTTCCCACTGTCCTCCTTCATCTCTGTCCCGGAGAGCAGAGGTCTAAAGCAATAGCTTTCAAAGGGTTCTCTTTAGGTGACTAATTCTGCCTAATGGCAGCACCTATGCGATCCCCTGAACAGGCATTCGCCCCAGTCACCCTTTGACTGGCAGGTTTGCTACTGTGCACACACTGCCTGGGCTCGCTTTGCAGGCTGCTCTGCTCTTCGTAGAGGGCCTATTTGGTTTGGCTGTGTCTCGACATGTGATGGCGGTGTCTCTCATAACTTAGTGCTGAAGATGGACAAATCCACACATTACCCACACTCTCAATCTCATTTGCCACATTAAGCAGCTCCTGCCCGGATCTGGAAGAGCACTCGAGAGCTGAGCTATGAGAAGTACTACACACGTCCCACCGTACCGACGTCCCACCGTACCGGAAGGGAAGTTGCAGTTTGTCGGTGGTGTTTGATGGCTCTTTTATCTCAACACTACAGTCTCTGGGGCCCACTATGCTCTCTCAACATGTCCCTACTTAACTCTACTTCTTACTTTCAGCTGCCTAGACTCAGCTACCCAAGTGGGGTTGGAGACATGGATAGGCGATCTTAAATCATCCTCGTTTTCCCAAGTTCCTCTGTAGTTCTGGGATGGAGCATATGGCAATGTTATGTCTATTTGAAAAAGCCTCTGAATCATATGTTTGTACAACTGCTCACTATCCCAAGACAAAAATTCTTTTCCTGTTATTGCCCATTTGCTGACTAAAGAAATTATCCTCTTTATGTATTCTGCTACTTTACCTTGATATTTTATGTTTAATTATGTAGCCCTCAGTCCATAATCTACATCTTCATCAACTCAGGCCATTTTGTTTCTGTGAATCCAAAGCTTAATAGTAGGTTAGAAGATTAAAAAAGAGATATTTTTTAAAAATCCTCTACTCTTTCAAAGTTTTTTTTTTTAGATCATAGAATCATAAGAAACTGAGTCAATAGGGAAAGACCAATAAATTCTTAGATGTTTCTTATTCATTCCCTAATTATGATGTTCTGCTAACGATGATAACACACCTTAAAGCTTTATACCAAATACTCCAACTCCACATCATCTGAGTTCTACTC
The DNA here is from genome assembly GCA_028555095.1 of Dicrostonyx torquatus. Classification (NCBI taxonomy): domain Eukaryota; kingdom Metazoa; phylum Chordata; class Mammalia; order Rodentia; family Cricetidae; genus Dicrostonyx; species Dicrostonyx torquatus. The sequence continues at coordinate 4,022,007 of JAQHUG010000147.1, forward strand.
ACCCGTGGAGTGGTCACCACCAAGGTTGCAGAGAAGGAAGTGATTTGTTCCATGCCAGCACTGAGCTCAACGGAACAGGCAAAAGGAGCTTTAGCAAATCTAGCTGAAACCAGTTTTTAAGCAGACAAACTTAGGGGAACAATGGGGAGACTCTCCACTCACCGAAGCTTCAGAACCTAATACTGGAGGCCTCTGCAGGTTTGTTAGCATAGGATGTGCAACCTGATACCTTCATGTAATATAAATTTACCTTCAGCCATGCTAGCATATTTGAATTCTTGGAGTGTGCCCGTGCTGTGCTGTATGTCTTTTACCCATGTCACGCCTGAGCGAGTGATTCTAATTTGTGTTTTCTTCTGGTGATAATAATATAAACTTGGGTCTGTTATCCTAATGGAGGCAACTGTCAGCTCAAGCTTAGGATTTTCCTGAGAGCCCATCAGGAGTGTAAGGTTGGGGCAAAGCATCATTTAAATATTTTAAGGTCGAAATTCAGCAATTACATTGTCATCCAGCACTCTGCGGATGTTTTGCCGCGGTCTCTCATCAACATGTGCTTGAAGTTTGGAGGATTAGCGGGTTGGCCTGCAACTTCTTGGAGAAGTTCTAGTACATTAGCTAATGCAGGGCAGAACCTAATCAGAACTGGACATCAAGCTTCGCTTATAAACCGAAGCTATCGAATTTGTGGCTTTTGCTAGCTTTGCAGAAAAGGATTTTAAAAATACTTCTCTTGATAGTGTAAAACTAGCAAAAGCCACAAATGGAATGGGTTTTTGCCTCATGGAAAACCTTTTGCATCACGCACGGCACTCCGGCCAGCCTCTGCAGTACTTTGAGGTTTACAGCTTCAGCCTTGGAAGCGTCTTAGCTCCTGGAGAACTGAGCAGGTTCCACACAGACCACCAGAGTGGTCTCCGAGATACTGCCCATTACATCAGTGGCTAATGCTTCTCCACCTCTTCCCAGCTTCTTAAGAGTAGGGCCAAAACGTCATACTCGGGAAAGCTCTTTGATGAGCCCAGGTGAGCAGGTGGTGCAGGGCACGGGGCAGGCCCTGGGGTTTCTGAAAGTAGATGTGTAGTAGGCTGAAATGGACCAGTCCAGCTGAAGAGAAGCGAGAGCTCCAAGAGATCATGAAGGGATTTGAGAATATTTCAGTATTTTGAATGTAAAATTATTCTATTGAGCAAACCTGCATAAACTATATGACAGTGTGGGACACCTTGGCTTTGGGTCTATCTGTTATCTGTCTGCTTGTCTCTCTGCATACCTATCTACTTATCTACAGGGAAACAAACAAAAGAACCTTAGGTTACTCACATCTAACCTGAAGAGTAGAGCTAGAGATAGAAAATCAAAATACAACACTCGTTTTTACTGCACGCTATACAAGGCCATGGTTTAAACCTGTGACTATGCTGCTTTGCTGGCCCTTCATCCACCTCTTGGGACAACTGCCACCTCACAGTTGGAGCATCCTAACTTTTACTACTTGATATTGCTGGTAATGCTTTTAATATTCATTAAGGGAACTGGCACAATGAATTGGAAGAGGGAACAGGTGAGTTAGTTCATTTAGTCCTGTTTGCTTACTTGTTTGTTTGCTGTTGTTTTTTTTTTTTTAGACAGGGTTTCCTTGTGTAACAGTCCTGGCTGTCCTGGGAACATGCTTTGTAGACCAGGCTGTCCTTACACTCACCGAGATCCACCTGCCTCTGCCTCCTAAGTGCAGTGATTACAGGTATTTGGTCCTTTTAAAAACTGAGCGGTGATGGGAGACTGTGAGGAGCTCTGCCCGGTGAGGAGGAAGCGCTCTTTACCCTGAGCGTGAGCTTACTGCATAGGAGCTGCTGTAGGAGTGAGTGAATGGATCACGAGCCTTGCTGCCCTGACTGACTGCAGCGTAGCCATATGCAAAGTGTATCCATTACGCTGTAACCTTTGGGTGTTTATGCCAGTGATCACAGGATGCATAACTTACACACTGTAAAATAATACATGTGATCAGTGATAGCAAGGAGAGGGACGTTGTTACTATCACATCCAATCAAGAGCTGCCAGAAAGGTGTCGCTGGAAAACTGATTCCTGGGCTGAGTTTGTTGGAAGAGCCGAAGTTCACTGAGAGGTGAAGAAGAAGCCTGCCCTGGGCAGCAGGAATAACATAAGCAATGGTCCCACAGTGTGCAGAGGTACGTGTCCTTGACAACTACGAAGGTGTCCATATGCACTTCAGAAAGTTCTGCTCAGGAAAAGCCGTTGTATGTATGGTCCTTTTAAAAACTGAGCGTAAGTAAAGGTCTTTTCAGATGGCTTAGCAATGGAATATTATAATTTTGAAAATAAATATTTAAAAAGCCTGCTTTGGTCAGGTGTAGAGCGTCACAGAACCCGAGAAAATTCACTATAGCAATCTCCCCTTCCTACCACCAGGAATGATGGCAAAGAAATGAAGGCACAGCTCAGACCTCAGGGTTCCAGCAGACCATGATCCAGTTCAATCCAGCCTGGTGAATCTCACCTGAGTTTAGACATGATGCTTCCCTTCACAAAAGGAACTTTCTTAGAGTGAGTCTTGAAGTTCTATCAATTTGACAGTGGGAAGCAATCTGTCAGCTGCAGGACCGGAAGACGAAACCTACAGCTATTTCCCTGGGGGTCAGAGACGGATCCACCATTCACTTGGGACCCTGCACACATATATCTAGAAAAGCCTGAGGTGGCAGCGCAGCACCCAGTGAAGAAGCCGGTGTGCCATCCTGAGAAGTGTGTGAGGTTCAGTGGCATTGCTGTCAGGGTGGAGTGACAGTGTTTAAGAGGAGGTAAGACAGGTGTGCACTGTGCATACTGAACTGTTGAAACTTGGGGCTCCTCATGGGACTTCCTGTCCCATGGGCAGAGCTGGAACTTACCCAGCTAAGCCATTCTCAACCCAAGCCGTGCTTACTGAATGTGGAGTCCTGTTTGGTGCTTGTCACAGCCTACATACTCTCAGATTCACCAGTCATTTGGGTCAAGCTAATGAGGCTGTCCGTGTCCAGTGTTTGAACATAACGGTAAGTATGCTGACTATGCCTACCAGGGCTTGATTCCCTCTATCTCCCAAACCTTGTATAATTGTTGAGCCTTCCTGCCAGAAAAATTCCTGAGCATGAGATTCACTTTAATAGCAGTTTTGTTTATTAAACAAACCATGGTGGGTTTTTCTTGTTTACTTCCACAGCCGTCACAGAAGCACAAAACAAATCAGCCTAATTCTGCCGTGAACTTTGCTTTTGACATCTTTCTATTTTTCAAAGAGAATAAATGTGCTGCTAGCCGCCTGCTCTCTCAGACTGAAGAAGCAGAGAGCTATTTTTGAAGCGCCTTAAATCAGAAGCTATGGCTTTTTACAAAAGCAGCCCCGCAGGACATCGAGACTGTGTTGCGAAACATGGGATAAAAAAGGAAGAAAGAAACAAACCGTAAAAATGAACTGGGCTCACCCCGTAATTGGGCAGACAGGGCTTCCTGCAGTCCTGCGTGTTTTTTAAAAGCCATTGCTTCTGCAGCCTCCCCTTTTTGTAGTAAGACACTGTACACAAAATCTCCAATTGCCACGCAAATCACAGCCAAGAGTGAGACCCCCTGTTTAGAAGAGAGCTTTCTCCCCCCATCGTTCTCTTTATTGATGTTATGGAAAGAAATTAGAGACCACAAAGAATCAACAGTGGTTCTCTTGAAAACGCAAGTCCTTCACAAAGAACTCCGAGCGCAGTCTCCCCAAAAGCCAGCTTCTAGGCTGCCAGGGTGGGACCAGACTATGTGGCAAAGTTAATTGTTTTACTGCTGCGCCCCAAGGCGGGCACCACGCATCAGAATGGCAGACCAGGGCTTTGCAAATAAATGAGTTATCATTCTTATGATTTCGCTTAGTTTTGCTAAATAGCTGTTATCTCTCTAGCCTGGATGAGGAGCAAAAGCTGGAATTTTGTATGGCTTAGAAACGAAGGCCATACTTCATTCATGCTTCTCATCCCAGAATCTGCCTGGGATTCTGAAGATGGTAACTTCAGCAAGCCTGTCTGTCTCCTCTCTGAAGTAGCTTCCCAAATAACTGCAACACTTGTCTTGTCAAGGGCAGAGCAGCAGGAAATGCTGGATATGCGTGTTGTTATTCCCTATAGGTAGTATTTAACGCCTGCTCACTTATCTGTAATTCTGAATTCAAATATACTGAGAAACACACAAATGGATAAATATTTAAGGTGTCCCCGTGTTCTACTTAGAGTCCCATTTTATGTGTGTGCAGGCATGGAAAATTATTGTCCTAGAAATCTGGGAGACAAGTAGATCCAAAATTTTTAGGACTGAATAGTATTCAAGAAATCTCAGTCAGAAGACACACAGGTTCTTTCTCTGGTTATAATTTATTGGCATGTTCATATACTCTCTGAAATATAAGACACCCCAGAAAGTCTCTTGCTGGAGAGATGGTGTTGTGACGAAGAAAACATACTACCCTTGCAGAAGATCTGAGTTTGGCTCACAGCCTCCTGTAACTACATACAACCTCCATGGGTGCCTGCGTTCACACACACACCCCCAGACACACAGCATATACATAATTAAAACCCCTTCTTTCCCATTGTGCAAAGTTCTGATAGAGAAACATGCATGTAATGTCCTCTTTCCACTAGACTGAATATGTTTATAAATCTCACTGGTTTATGAAACTAACAAATTTTGCCTGACAGGGTACACTTTACACTGGCTTTTTTGAAAGGATTTCACAAGAGTGAGAAATGGGGTTCAAAATTATGGGGCAGGGAGTTATATTCTACTTTTTAAAAGTAGGTTTTAAAATTTACTGTGGTTTCTCCATACTTTAAAAAACCCCTTCTTGTGATGCTAGTGAATTACAGTTTTCATCCATATGTTTATGGCATGTAAACTTCCTGGTATGGATGGATAGACAGGAACGTTATTCTTGGAATTTGTTGACAACATGGGTACAATTTTTCACTTCTCCTGTTCTTGGGGAATTCTGTAAAGCCGTAAATTTAATGTTAGCTGGCTAGCATGTTTCTAGTTAGAAAGAAAGAAACTTTAACACAATGGACTGCCTGGTTCCAGTAAAGTCTTGGTGTTGTACTAGAAAATGAATACATCTTGACCATGGACCTAGATGCTAGAAGGAAAATCTACTGGATTTGAACTCAGCCAGTGTGGCAGGGTGACAGAGCCACAGACAGAACAAAACTACACTGAAAACTGCCCTAAGCAGGAAGGAATGCATGTGGTTAGGCAGTGAAAAAGAACCTGCTGGAAAACTTATCTGAAGGTTCTCTGTGGAATATTCATTGAAGGCAAGATACTAGCACTTAATGCTCTAATTGAACCACCTCTGACCCTGCTCCGTGGTCAGTAGTAATCTGTCACAGAGCCATTTTCTCTGTTTGTGTGTGGTGCATGTACATATATAATTTCAAAGGGAGATATGAGGACGTGTGTTTTCGTGTGTGTGTGTGTGTGTGTGTGTGTGTGTGTGTGTGTATGTAAGTAGAGGTCAGAGGTTATCATCTGGCAACTTCCTCCTCAGAGGCTCTCCACCTTGTTTTCTGAGAGAGGTCTTAGCTGTCATGAATCACTATGACCAAAAGCAACTTGGGAAGGGAAGGGTTTAATTGGATTACATGTCCTGACTCATAGTCCATTAAGGGAAACCAAGGCAGAAATTCAAACTGGGCAGGAATCCAGAAGCAGGAGCTGATGCAAAGGCTGTAGAGGACTTTTGCTTACTGTACTGGCCCTCTTGACTTGCTCAGCCTGCTTTCTTATAGCACCCAGGACCATCAGCCCAGGGGGTGTCTTAACTCAAAATAAGTTGGGCACTCCAACATCAACCATTAATTTAAAAAATGTTCTGCAGGCTCGACTGCCTACAACATGATCTTAGAAAGGCTTTTTTTTTTTTTTTTGCAATTGAGGTCACCTTTTCGAAGTTGATTTTAGCTTGTGTCAAATTTACATAAAATACTATGGTGGGAATTATTACAATGACGGGGCACTGTTGTTGTCATGGTTGGAGTCTCAAGCCTATGGTGCTACTTGGAAGGCTATGGCGTGTTTGTGAGGCAGGTGTAGCTAGGGTGACTTTGGAAGCTACACCTGCCCTGAGTCAGGTCACGCACTGCGCTTCATGGCAAGCCACATGCTCCTGTTGCAGAGAAGGACAGCTGTCTCCCTCCGCCGTGATCAATAACTGCAATCCCTTTGAAACCGGATGTCCAAACAATCCTTTCTGCTCTTAATTCCTTCTGTCAGGCATTTTGTCATTCTAATGAGAAAAGTAATCAATAAATCATACCAATGTTTGTGTGTTATTGCTTTTTATTTTGAAGTAGTTGAAAATGTAGAGCATTCCAACATATGCTCTAGCCAGTCTCTCAACAAGTGTTCATATAACCATAAATAACCACAGTGCACATCAAAACCAGGCAATGGTCATCAACACAATATTATTTGTTATTCAAACTATCCATGTCTTTTTATGAACTTTAAAAACTATATGAAATTTTTATCCTATGTACACATTGGAGTAACCAACACCACAATTATGATGTATGAATGTTCCATCAACATAAAGAAAATGCTTCGTGCTGTCCTCAAATAATCAAAGACTTTGACAACTGATTGCCTCTTTTTCATCACATAACCTTGTCTCTGAGATGAACCACCATGAACCATCATAAGAGGTGCTTGCATCGTGTGTGTGTGTGCGTGTGTGCGTGCTTGTGTTCATCTTAAGCTGACTCTCAATAACTGCAGAAAATGTGAATGCAGCTACTTGAAACTAGAAAAGGGGGAGTCACTAGCAACATACTTATATAAAATAGCAAGACTTAATATGTGACCTACAGGACAATCACTTTACACGTAGGGAAATTCGTAGGCTTAAAGTGCAAGGATGAAAAAAGATATTCTACGAGTAGGAACTGAAAAAGAACAGAGGTGTTGGTACTTCTCTCCTCTCTCACAGACTACCACTGTCAAAAGAGACAGAAGTGTCAATTAAACAGGAAAGGTTGTCTTAGTTAGTGCTTTCATTGCTGTGAAGAGACACCTTGATCACGTTAACTCTTATAAAGGTAAAAGCCGTTCATTTGGGGTGACTTACATTTCATCCATTATCATCATGGTATGACATGGTTGTATGTAGACAGACATGGTGCTGGAGAAGTAGTCAAGTGTCCTACATCTTCACTTGCAGGCAACAGGAAGTGGTCTGAGACACTGGGCATGGCTTGAGCATATATAATACCTCACAGTGACACTCTTCCTCCAACAAGGCCATATCTACTCCGACAAAGTCACATCTCCTAATAATGCACTCCTTTGGTGGGGCCATTTTTTTTTCAAATCACCCCAAAGGCCATAATTAAAAATACACACACATATATGTACACTCAAAATTGAAACATATGAATGTATATGAAATAATCACTCACAGAACTGAAGAGGAGTAATTGGATAGCACAATAAGAGAGGCTTCCAATACCTTGTTTTCAGTAAAGATGGAAAATCAAGAAGGAAAAAAGCTCTTGAATAATACTGAAGAACACATAGACCATTCCATTTTCCAATGGAGGAACGTGTGTTCTCAAGTATCCCCACACGTTCATATGTTATGTCATAAAATGGCCATTAAGAAATTTGAGTTGATTGAAAATTTATTAAATATGTTTTCTGATCCATGGAAAATTAAAAATCAATGGTAATTAGAAAATCTCAGAGAAAAAGAAAAAGGAATTAACTAAACTCCAATTTTAACAGGAAGAAGGGAACAGTTAGTCTGAAAGAAAGATAGATAAAGAGGTGAGAAGAAATTATTAAACATTGAGCTCAATCTTGGGAAAACTAAAATTCACATAAAATTCACACATCAGATAATCTAGAAGAACATGAAGAAATTCCTGGAGACAGTATACCAAGACCAAGTCATGAAGAAATAGAAATTCTGAGCAAATGACTAGTAAGAAACCTAACTAGTGTTCAGAAACTCCCCTTTTGCCTTCCCAAAAAACGAAAACCTCCCAAACAAGAAAAGCCAAAGATGTGGTGGCTTCACTAGTGAATTTTACCAAACATTTAAAAATAATATCAGAGGCAGGCGGAGAGATGGCTCAGTTGTTAAGAGTGCTTACTGCCCTTCTACCTGTGACTCCAGCTCCAGGGGATCTGGTGCCCTCTTCTGGCCTCTATACGTGTGTGTGTGTGTGTGTGTGTGTGTGTGTGTGTGTGTGTGCGCACGCGCGCGCGTGCGTGCGTGTGCGTGTGTGCACGTGCATGCGCGCGCACACATCCACACTAAATCATGAGAAGATGAGAAGAACATCAGCATTGGCAGCATTTGAAAACCACCTCTGACATAGGGAGTCCCTTAACACCTATGCTGGTAAAAGACACTACAAGATAACTAGATACTAATATCCTAGATGAAGTCAGGTATCATCCCCAGTGAGATGTCAGCAAGACAAATTTAATAGCACATTTGAGATCATCCATCAAGATCAGTGATGTATATCCTCTGGGTTGTCAGAATGGCTTATCAAAAGTCGATCAACACATCTTACATAGCAGTAGTAGAACAAAGGATACAAGGGATATGGACATTTCAATAGGTGCAAAATATTCACTTGACAAAATTCAGCTCACTCTCATTGTCAAAACAAGCTAGGAACAGCAGGAAATGATATCAACCTGACAAAGGTGGCATGCAAAGAGACCAAGGTGACATCACACTCGTGTGAAAAAGGAAGGTTTTCTGTGAAGTAGAGAGTGATACAAGGATGCTCTTTCTATTGAATGTGGTACTTACTACATATCATAGAGAAATCAGGTAAGAAGAAAAGCAAATCATAATCAAATTGGGAAGAAGTAAAGCGACTGTTCATTCATGATGTGATGTTACATGGAAAACACTCACATACACACACATACACACATATATATATAAGTATATATATAAACATATACACACATGTGCACAGTTAGGAGTGAAATTGTAAGACAGAAAACTAGCATGTGCACGCACACACATACACACAATCTGCTGTGAGTTTTGTTTGTTTAACAATCTCCCCTTATGTCCCAATCTGGCCTCAAACTTTGAGTCATCCAGCCTCAACAGTCTTCCGAGTGTTATAACATGAAATGCCATACCTAACTTGTTATGTTTTTGTACAAATCATTAACAACCTCAAAAGGAAATTAAATAAAATGCTCATGAGTAAATTTAACCACAGAAGTGAAAGACTTGTTTACTGAAAAGGAGAAATAATTGCAGAAAGAAACGCAAGACTTAATTAGATGAAAAAACAGCCTTATCTAGAAATCAAAGACTTAACATGAAGAAAGCTATTCCCATTGTCCAAAGCAATCTACAGCTACTTTTAAATGGAGATAGCAAAAACAGTCCTAAAGTTCTTAAAGCCAGAAAAAGGATGCCAAATAATTGGAATGATTTTGAGAAGGAAGAATAACTCTGAGGCGTCTTACTTTCTGCTTTGAAACATGTTGCAAAGCTGCACCAACCAAACCGCAGCTTTGATATAAAGCCCAAAAAATGGCCTGAAGAAAAAATAGAAAAGCCTACATGTACTTGGACAAAAAAGTTTAAAAATTTAGATTTATTTTATTTTTTTGCACATGAGTGTTTTCCCTGCATGTGTGTATTTGCACTGGGTGTGAGAGCAAATGCCCACAAGGTTGGCATTTGGTGCCCTGGAAGATGGAGAAACATACAGTTGTGATCATCCTGTGGGTGCTAGAATTAAACCTGGGTCCTCTGAAAGAGTGACTAGTGCTCTTAATCATGTAGCCAGCTTCCCAGGCCTGGCCAAAGAGTTTTGATAAGGGTGCTGAGGATGTCCAATGAGAAAAGAAAGTCTCTCCAGTAAATGGTGACTTTTATCTTTTTCTTCAGTTTACTCTTTTGTAAGCAGAGACTGCTTATTCGTTTTCCAGCTGCCCAGACACAAATGATCATATAGAAACTATATTAACTCCAACACTGTTTGGCCAATGGTTCATGCATATTTCTAACTATCTCTTATATCTTGAATTAACCATTTCTATTAATCTGTATATCACCTCAAGGCTGTGGCCTATTAGTAAGGTTCTGGTGTTCCAGGATCTTTCTCCTTTGGCAGCTACATGACGTCTCCCTGACTCTGCCTACCCTCTCGCTATATATCTCTGTTTGGATTTCCCACCTGACTTTATTCTGGTAAGCCATTGGTCGAAACTGCTTTATTCATCAACCAATAAAAGCAACACATATACAGAAGGAGATCCCATATCACTCTTCTTTCTTAGTGGCTTGCTTTCGTGTTACCAGAAAGTGCTGTGCAGGATACTGGGGGAGAAAAGCCATAAACCTCTTACCTCACTGTGAGCCCTGCTAGTTATGGGCCTGATAAGCTATGTCCATTGGTACAATAGAGAAATTAATATTATGGGATGTGTTAGTTACTTTTCTGATGCTGTGATAAATCACCAGAACCCAAAATGGCATATGGAATAAGTGTTTCTTTCAGCCTATGCTTCCATAGGGATAAATGTCCATCACGGTGGGGGAGGCATGGAAGGAAGCAGCAGCCATGGCAGCAGGAATAGGAAGCTGAGGGCACAGGCATGAAGCAGAGAGGGAACTGGAAACGGAATGAGGATGTATCTTTTCTAAGCACATCCCCTGATGTCTCTCCTCTAGCAAGGCTACATTATCCCATCCCCCTCCCAAATGGTGCCACCTACTGGGGACCAAGTGTTCAATTATCCAGGATTATAGGAGAGATTTCTCATTCAGATACATGAGGTAACTAACAGCTTTTTGATTTGATTTAAGGCCCACTATACAGAATAGAATGCATCCCTGGGACAGTTTTACTTTGGGGTATTTACGAAAAGAATCAATGTCAAGATCTTTGCACTCTTGAGTCCGCTACAGCATCATTCCTAATGCTCACCAGATGCAAGCAACCTTAATGCTCAGGGAAGAACTAATGGGGATACTGCCCTAGTGAGACGAGCTGCTTGTGAAGATGGGCCTGCCTACACTCTCTGGATAGCTAAAGTCATGAAGCTCACAGAGGCGGAGAGGAGAGTGGCAGTCACCAGGGCTGCCCGTGCCACCCTGAGCTCATGCTTTATGCTGCCATGTGCTGCCCTCACGGTGGTATTCAAGGGACTGATGTCTTGTAAGGAGTTTTTAACCACAGTGTATTGGAAACAGTGTGGATATTTTCATGGGCAAGTTTGTGACTGACCCCTGCCGCCTGTGGGTCTCATGCTTAACATAAGGCAGTCCTTGTGTTCTAGGTTCAGAATTAGAGGTCATATGTTGAGCAAATTAGATTTTTTTTTAAAGCAAGACAGTCCAAACAATGGTCTAACTGCTTAGTAGCTTGTTAGGTATTGACAGTGCTGTGAGGTGACAGAAAGTCCTCACCATCCTCTGGGAGGATGACGGAAGGGTGTCTTCTCTGGAGCCAGTTCTAAATTCAGACGGTTTAAGGCTTTATTCTTTGCCAATCAAATAATGAATCTTTGGGAGGCAATAAATCCCAGTATTATGATCCTCTGCTATTACACTACTCTCTATGAAAATTATACTTTTCCATGTGTATTAAAACTACTCTTTTTTGACATACCTTGTGGCTTTTGTGTAGTGTTGAGACTCAGGCTGTTCCCTTACCCATCTGGACAAAGTGCTTCGTCTGTCTGCTTTCCAAAATCACGGCTAGGCTGCAGAGTCAAACAGAAGTGGGCGGGGCAAAGCACCTCGTGCTGTTGCCTGAGTGGACCTCTTTTCTCTCCCAGAGTGTTGGGTCCAGCTATCTGAGGAGTTCCGCTAATTGCCTCATTAGGCAATCTCAGTGCAGAGACAGTATGTAAGTACATCAGTGCAGCTCCTGGGTATATGTAGGCCTTAATAGCAGACAAAGCCAAATGAGCTGAAATGGAAAATTTATTTCCTTTTTTTATAAACATTCTTAAATTCTCATTAAAAACAGACAACACACAATGCATGCTTTTCATCAAGATATGGTCCTTGCTATAACACTTCTGAGCCATTTAGAGAAGCTTCAGAATAGCATCTGTAAATTGTTCAATACTTCTAAGCATTGGATGCTTAATAAGAGCTTTATATCCCTGAAGCTAGATGCACATTGTGTGATTCATAACAACCCAATTCACACAGTAAACTTAAACATAACACTGGCCTTCAGATATTTGGGTTTTGTTTATTTAGTTACTTGTTTTCATTTTGTGCCAAACCATCTCCAAACACGGTTACAGAGACTCAGAGCTTAGTTGCTTGATGTCTGTGGTGTCCCTGTGTCAAGGCACAACAGAGATGGGAGTGCTGGCTGACACAGAGAGACCATCTGCAGCCGCCCATTTGTATTATAAGTTGAGCACACAATGAAAAGATGCCCGAAGGTGAAAGAACCTCCTGATGCCTCCAAGACTACTCTTGCTGCCCTTGCTATGTCCCATCTTCCTCTGTGATCCCAGCTCCCTGCTGCCCCTACCCTTCCCACTGATTACCACAGCAATGGCCAGCTGTGCCCTGTATGCAAGCCTTCTGGCTGCAGCACCGCCATCTTTCAATCCCGTCTCCACCCTGGAACCTCTGGCCTTGAAAGATTTTCCCTAGTTGCTGTGACTGAAATTCCACCTCCTTGGATTTGGTTTTCACTGTGTGTAGTAACTTGGGTTTGGCATCTTTTCTAGAACTGTCTACCTCTTCTCTCTACCCTGGCATCTCCCCAGCAGGCAGAGAGACACTCCTGGGAGTGTCCTTACTCTCCCAATCTGTGACCAAAAAAAAATAGTGTCCCTTCCATACTCTGGCTGTTCCTGATCCCATACCTGTGTTTTCTTTCATTCACTGACATCCATGTCAATATTCCAGAAGAACCGGCCCCAGGCCTATTTCTACCACTCTGAAGGACCACTCAGCTCAGAGTAAAGTCAGTCCTATCTGTAGCACACACTTTTGTGTTATAGATTGTAGTTTAGCTTCTTTTGTTTCTCTGGAACTAAACACCCACAAGAAACAATGTGGTGAAAGGATGTATTTGGTTCACAATTTCAAAGAATTCAGTGTCTGCTCACTTGACACCACTGGTTTGGGCAGAACTTGACAGAATATGTAGTCACTCCACATCCTCGAGGTTTGGAAGCCGAGAAGGGAATACAGGAACGGTCAGGTGAAGACATAGTCCCAAAGACATACCTTAGTTATCTGCTTCCTCCCCACAATGCCTGCATATTCTGAGTCTATCAGGGGTTTGATGAGCTACTTATTAGATGGCAGCCCCTGAGATCCTGTTGTCTCTGGAAATGCCATCACACATACCCACTAACCCTTAGGCTATTCTTGGCTAATCAAGTTGATAATCAAACTTAACCATCAGTGGTTTCCACCTAAATGTTTATGTGTGCTGTTGTCAAGTCTTCTGTGACTGAGCTCAGGGGCAGAAACTGCCCCTAGCATCTACTTGTTGTAAGTAAAAGAGGCCTTTCCTTTTCATGGGTAGAGTAGTGTACTCAGCAATATGCTTCCCTTGTTTTTAGAAAACAGTAATCTCTGGGAACAAATATTAGATGCTTTTAAATTCCTTGTCATTGTTGTTCAGGCTGCTTTGAACTCTCTACGCAACCAAGTATAACCTTGAACTTATGATGTACTTCTTCTACTTTGCCATGTCTGGTTTATGTGGTTCTAAAGGATGGAATCCAGGTCTTCATGCACGAGAGGCACACACTCTGTCCATTGTCCATTGCAACCTAGCTTGCAAGATCCTGAATTTTGAAAGAACTCCCCATATTCTGTAATCACGCTTTAAGTTTCTCTTCATTGTGAGCCTAGTTCAGTGTAGTAGAGTTGAAGACAGCCAATGAAGGAGCAATAGCTAAATGACCGCACCCCTGAGCTTCGTTGTCCACTGTCTTGCGTATGTTTATATATGTTGATTATAGTCAACCTCAGAGCCAGGCCCAGGTTCACACATCCAGAAAAATTTGGTTGTGATAATTCAGGTATGGTAAGACAAATAATACACTTTATCATTTACGTGTCGAAGCTAAAAAGGTGGTGAAAATAGTGGTTGCTCAGCCCTGGGAAGGGCACGAAAGAGTGAGAGACAAAATGGAACAGGAGCGCAGCTGGAGGACGAGCAAATTGTCTGATTGGTCAATGAGTTCAATTTTAATTATATGTACGTATTTATTTCTTTATGTGTGAGTAGAGTGCCCACGGGAAGCAGAACAGGGCAATATATCTTTTGAAACTAGAGTTACAGGGACTTGTGAGCAACCTGACCTGGGATCCAAACTCAGGTCCTACACAAGAGTAGTACATGCTCTCAACTGCTAAGTGCTCTCTCTCTCCTCCCTCTCCCTCCCCCTCTCTTCCAGTGCTCTTTTTTATGGAAGGATCCTGTTGGTGAGCAGCAACTGTTTCAGACTAGCTAGAGATCTTAAATGCTCTTACACAGAAAGATGTGTGCAAGGTACAGAAATGACAGCACGTCTGATCTGATCTGAACAATGCGCATTACATGCGTGTGTTGACATGTCACACTTCACCTCATGAGTAAATCTTGTTACTATGTGTCAATTAATAAAAAAATATTTTTAGAAGTTCCATTAAAGTAATATGTTAACTATACATTCATTTACTTTATAGCATAGTTAACAATAAACATTTGTGACCGTTCAGTAGAATTAATATTATCTATCATAAAATGGTGTTAGGGTCAGGAAGCCACATTATTGTTTTTGGATAAGAGCTGTTATTTGTCTCTACTTTGAATATATTCCTGGCTGACTGCTGTGGGAAGAGGCGGTGACCTCACGGTAGACATAGCAGGTGCCAGCAGAAAGCAGGGAATTCTAAAAGTCAAGATCCTTAAACTGTAAAGTTCCATGTCATAGAATCTGAACGTCACCAACACTTAGCCCTGAGTGCTGCCCTCAGCACTGTTTCAGACACACTTGCACAAGCTGGGTAAGTAATTTTATGTCCTTCATAACGAAAGGCATGGAATGATTAAAAATAAATGTGAGACTTTTACACAATAGTTAATAAAATGGGACTAGACTGAAAAGTGTGTTGTTAATTTAAAACAAACAAACTGGCGTGGGTTGGTGAGATGACATCTTGGGTAAAGGTGCTTCTCCCCAACCGTGAAGAACCTGGGACCCACATAATTGAGTATGGATACATATAGTTCACAGAGTTGTCCTCTGATCTCCATGCATGATCATGGCATATGCACACAACCACACACATGCATACATGCACACACCCTCACACATGACTAACATGCAAAAAATTCTAATATAGTCAATAGAATATGATGCATTGTAGTAAATTTAATTGATATATACATATACACACAATATGTATGCACAAATGTTATATCTGACAGAGCTATATATGAGAATTTTCATCTGATAAATTTTTGATTGTATATCTGTGCATTCTAGGTTTCCTACAACAAATATAATAGCTTAAATACACTGAGGAACATTAAATAAATAGATGTTTAATGTTTCATTACTGAGTATTATTAATTATTTTTGCTATTAGTATCATGTAATACTTGTCATCAAGCAAATAAATCAATAAACACATTAGGTCATCCTCCAGGAGTAGCTACTATGTTGCCTCCCAGAACTATGGCCCTCAAAGGGCTTCCAGTTTTTAAGTCTCTCATATGAATCTCAGCAGTAAATTAGGAATTGAAAGAGTAAGGTTTAATTCAATACAGAAATATTTAAAAACAAACAAACACCATGATCTTTTATTGTTTTTGCCCAAAATGGAGATACACAGACCCCCATATAATTCCAGGGAGGGAGTCCTGATCTGGCACCAACCTGTTCTAAGACAGGGTTTGCTGTAGCTGATGAAAGCCAGGCGCTGCTCTCCTCCGGGAGCCCCGCGTGACTGCCTCACTTCCTGGGGGCTCTGGGACATAACCGATTCAGTTTCTGCAACTTGGAAATTTCAAACACGGTCAGGACAAAAAAAATTCTATACATGCCACTTGTTCTTTGTTCCTCTTCCCATCTTTTTCTCAGTGTCCTTTCCTTTTCTCTGTGTCTTTCTTTCATCCTTTGTATTTTCCTCTTCTTTTCCTTTTTAAAAAATCGCCTGGCCCAACTAGAAATTACTGCATTAATACCCACCAGAGGGAAGCAGTCATGCATAATTAAAAAAATAATTACCCTCCTTTCTACTCTCCTGTCTTGCTGACATATCCTATCAAAGTTTGGGTTTGTGGAACCCACTTCTCCCAGGGTGAGGTCCCTCCCAGACTGGAAGGTAGACACTTGGGGAAACAAACATTGCCACTTTCCAGCCAGTATGGGACCAATTCGCATAATGATTCAATAGCCCATCTTCTATACTAGGCTGAGCCCTACCCTGCCCAATGAGTGGGCTGGCAGCAGAGAGCTGATTAAAACACACCTTGGAGGAAGGACCAGAGGGAAAATGCACTCCCCACCCCCATTTCTTCTTCATGCCTTGCTAGCATGCTCCAGAGATGCAACCCACTATTTTAACCTGGTCCCTTAATATTTGGCAGGGTTTTCTTTTTTTTTCCATCAAAAAGAGGACAACAGGAACACAAAACTCAGAAAACAACAGGTTGCAGTTTGATCTCTTCCAGGTAATTGAGACCATTTATTACCACAAAGGGAGTAAATGGCCATTGAGGAAAGAGGGAAGGTTGATGTGTCAAGCATGGGAGGGCAGGCTCCTAGGACTTCCATTTGTATGAAAAATGGGAAAGTCTTAAATATCAAACTGTGTAAGCCACATGATCAAGTGACAGAGTATAGCAATTACCTCTAAGAGGGAAGCTCTGGCTATTAACAGTCGCCGAGGAGGAATAGCAGGACAATTAGAAGAACTATAAAAATATTTGACCAATTTCTCTTGGTATAAAGAATCCACCTGACCCCACGCCATCATTCCTCCCACTGGGAGCCTGTCTGTCCTGCTGACACTGGGAGCCCTCCCAGTCACTGGCTGAACTGAAGTGCATGAGTCAGAGCTCCCAGGCAAGGTCGCTCTACTTCTGCTGAGGGCTTTGTAGGCCCTCTTTAGCCTTGGAGAATTCTAATGCAATGCTGTGATAACTCAGGGTTAACATCTTTTACTCTGAGAATGGTGTCAGTTACCCTCTTAGTTCCATCTATTTACACAGCAGGCAGCTTTGCATTGGGTTGTAGAGAAGAAATGCCCCAGTAGGTTTTCCTCCTACACAGAGAAAAGTGTGCTTCTAGTCCTTTGTGTGTCAGACAGAAAGTAGAGGAAAGGGTGCCCCCCGTGTTTTTGATAGGATCCCCTTAACTAAGAAGACCTCACCAGTGTCCACAGTAAATATTCTATCCTGCTTTGTTCTAAACCAAAATGTTAAATACTGATATATACTCTGTTTATTTCCAAGTCTATTTTTCTGTTTCCCAGTCCTATGGAAAGTTAGGAAAATGAAAGATTGCTTACAGGAAGTCCCCATTAGACTCGTGTGTGTGTGTGTGTGTGTGTGTGTGTGTGTGTGTGTGTGTGTGTGTAGGCCAGAGATGAACACTCATCATCTTCCTCATTCACCCTCTACCTTAGCTTTTGAGGCAAACTCTCTTATTGAACCCAGAGCTGACCAATTCTGCAAGAATGACACCAGCAAACCCCTCCAGCAGGTGGTGTGCACTTCCCCGGTGCTGAGAAAGCAGCAGTAGCGATCTTTCCAGGTTCCTTTCTTCTTCTTTTATAGAGGCTCAAACTCTGGTCCTCCTTCAAGGCGCACACTTTGCCAACCAAGTCATCTGCCTGGCCCACAAATGTTTTCTAAGATGTGCTTAAACTCATCATGTCTGAGCTGGAAAATCATTTGAAGAAGAATCATCAAAACAAGTCAATAAGGAAGTGGGATGTGAATATAATTTAACTACACTGTCTAAATGTATAGACCTTTCAGAGAATAAATTTAAAAGAAACTAACCAAGGCTGGAGAAATGGTTCGGTGGTCAGGACTGCATGCTGTGTGTTCAGAGATCCTGGTTCCCATCACCTGCAACTGGTGGATCACAGTAACCTTTGAGTCCAACTCCAAGGGATCTGATGCCCTCTTCTGGCTTGCTTGTGTCCTCTCTCTCTCTCTCTCTCTCTCTCTCTCTCTCTCTCTCTCTCTCTCTCTCTCTCTCTCTC
>JAQHUG010000147.1:4040876-4065781 GCA_028555095.1 Dicrostonyx torquatus
ATACTCTTTTGACATCCCTGGACTAGGGATTTGAGGTTAAACCAAAGTCCAGTCTGCTTGTGCGTAGCACCATTGGGTTTGTTGGCATGGTGCAGACCATATGATTTTGGGCAATGATAAATTGGAAGGTTCGTTGCTGTTGCATAAAAACCATAGCTGTTATTTTAAGCTTAAGTTTTATTTGGGCTGGAAGAATTGTCCATTGCCTGGAAATAGCTGCTGTAGCCACGGCCGCCACCCGTCAGCAGGAATATCTGCCAACTGCCTTCCTTGGGGAGCAATTTGGTGTCCCGGGATAAGTACAAATTTTATTTTATTATTTTAGCTGGCTGGAGTCCTTGTTTAAGGGGGCATTGTGGATATAGGAGTGGATTGTTTTGTTGGGAATGGCAACTCTCAAAGTTAGTTTGCATCCGGGTGTCCCGGGGAATTTGTCACGAGGCAGAGTCTGGACCCCCACCTTACAGATTCAGACTCAACAGAACCCAAACATTTCGACAGGCTTTGTAATTTTCACCAGTGCCCCAAGTGATGTTTGCCAAAAAAAATGTACAGTCTTCATTTTGAAGAATTACTGGTTTCTGAATTTTAATCCAGGTGAAATTCTTAAAAAAAAAAAAGTATTCTCTTCTGACTGGCAGTCTACTGGTGGAGTTAATTTTCTCGAAATTTCTTAGTCTTCTCCTAGTGTGAGACTGTTAGAATGACTTTCTTGGCAAAGCCCTTCGTGAGCAGTTGCAAGGAAACACTGTGACACCTCAGCGAAAATGTACTCACGTGAAGTGGGACCCTGTCCCCAAGAAGAAGCTCCAGATGCCCATGACGCCTTCAACTCTGTTTGGTCTACCAGAACTTTCAGGTCTGGGGTCACTTAGCAATGGCAAGAGGAAAGGTGGGTAGTTTCTGGAAAATTCCAAGCAGTTCTTCTCACTTCTTACTTAATATTCATGTGTCCCAAGTGATGATCACATGTGTGCCTCCTCTCATATTGCCAAAGTGAGCCACAATGCAGGCAAATATTTTGTGCAGGAAGAGATTTCTTTAAAAACATAAACACACGTTATAAGACCTGACTTGCACACAGCCTCTGCTGAGCTACGGCTGCTATACAAAAAGCCTTCGATATTTATAACTCACGGAGTTCTCAGATGAGGATCTACCTGGAAACCATCATCGAAGTTTCTGTCACCCATCTCTACATCACGTCCAAAAGTCACCTTTTGAAATGATTATTATGACGATTATTCTTGATGGAAAGAAGATTCACAATCCAGGTCTGAACAAAATATTTAGTGTTCACTTATATCTTTCCTTACCTTCACATTGTAAAAGATAATGATGTGATTGCAATTTCATTTTGTGTAGACAAACCTGTCCTCTCTCCACTGGGTCCTCTCAGATGATTTATTTTTAAAATCACTTTAAAAGGTTTATTTGTTTGTTTTATTTCAATCTATTTTTGTTTTTTTGAGGCAGGGTTTCTCTGTGGGGCTGACTGTTCTGGAATTCACTCTGTAGACAAGATTGGCCTAAAACTCAAGAGATCTGTCTTCCTCTGCCTCCTGAGTGTTGAGATTAAAGAAATGAGCCACCATGCCCAACTTTTCTATTTATTGATTCATTTGTATGAATGTATGTGGGCGTGTGTGTTTGCATACATACTCACACATGTGTACAGGTGCCCACAGAGGCCAGAAGAGGATGCCAACTGGCATATCTGCAGGGAACTGTACTCTAGTCTTCTGGAAGATGAGCAGGAAGCAGGGCTGAATTAAAAAGCCTTATCTGCTCTCCAGTACTGAATCAGGGTCTCACTATTTAACCCTTGCTGGCCTGGAACTCACTATGTAGATCAGGCTGATCTTAAATTTGTGAAGACCCTGCTTCTGCCTCCCCTGTGCTGGGGTTAAAGACATGTCCTACCGTGCCTGACTTGATGAGCAGAGTCCCAGACTTGGAGTGCATAGGTCCTGAGGGTGAGTATAGCTCCACCCCACTGTTGGGTCCAGAGGAGGGGAGTGTGGGTTGAGGAAAGAAATAGACAAGAGATGACAGACAGAAAGGGGAAGGCATTCAGTGGGCACTTTATCTGCCTCAAGCTGAGGACTGGAAGTTCTTCTTCACCCCAACTCAGAAGGAGAGGGGCAAAGACTTCCTTGCCAAGATACAAAGAACAAACAAAGCAATTTCCTCCACACATCTCCAAACACCAAGTAACCACACTCTAGGTCAAAACATCCTTTTGTCTTAGCAAAACATCCTGAAGACACACCGCAGGTCAGATCATCCTATTGTATAACCTTGAAAGAGCAAGAATAGGTTTGAACTCTCTGATCTTTCATTAAGGTGGAATGGATTAGTTTCTCCCACAGTACACTCCCTGATCACCCTCTGTTTCTTCAATGAGAACGCTTTGTGACCATCCAGCCACCATGCCTTCTTTGCCTGTGGCCATGGTTTCTCTGCCACAATGTTCTGTAGCTTGTTGGAACTATAAGCTAAACTAGACTCTTTCTCCTTGAGTTCTTTTATCAAGGCATTTTGTTACTGCAATGAGAAAGTAACTAAGACATCATTGTTTTACCTTTTCCAGAATGAAAGCATATTGGAATCACATAATACGTAAAATAGATTTCTTAACTTCTCCATGCTTTCCAAGGCTCAGCAGCCCACTTCTAAGCATTCAATGATAAGCACATTTCATTTTTCTGTGGACTCATGGTGGCAGTCTTAGTTCTAAGCTAGGCCAGGATAAATAAAACAGCTGTTAAACCTATGGGCAGCTTTTTGTGTGAATATATTTGAATTCTTCTGGGTAAATGTAAACTAAAAATTTAGAAAAAAATAGTTATTCTGGTATTCTTGAATGTCTAAGACTAAAAATATTATACATCGATTTTCTTTTATTATTATAATTACATGTCTAAAATATTTTTTAAACACCGGGGTTTAAATTTTGCCATTTATCAACTGTGTGGCAATGGATAGTTTAGTAGTTACCTTTGGTCTGAGATCAAGACAGCAATGCCCACTCAGCTGAGCTGGTAAAGGGGCAGGGAGGCACCAGCTCCTGGAGCAGAGCTTCGAAGAAAGACTTCCCTGCCTTCTAACTCTCCACAGTCATCTGTCCCTAAGAAGTTAAACATTGCACGGAGCTGGCGATTTCTCTTGCTGTGACAAAACATTCAAAAGACTCAATTTAAGGACAGATGGCTTTGCTTTAGTTTATGGGTCATGTGATCAAGTCTGCCATTGTGGGAAAGACATGGCGGCAGGAACGTGAGGTGGCTGGTCACACTGAGTCCATAGACAGGACACAGAGAAAGACCAGTGCTGGTGCTCAGCTTGCAGGGCTCCCAAAGATATGACGGTACCACCGTTGCACCTCAGTTAACCTCATCTAGAGACTCCCTCACCCAAACAGCCAGAGCTTTGACTCCTAGGTGATTCTAGATTCTGTCACATCGACGACACAGACAACCCCACAGATTATAGCACACTTAATCTTCAGTGTGTAGTTTAGGCTGAAGGGAACCCTTGGATCCCCTTCTTCAGGAGACCTGTTCTATAAAATAAGCTTGAATCTCCTTTGTCTTGCTGACATACGTATGGTGTTGAAGAGACAAAACTGTGAAACCCGAGGCCTGAAGACTGTAAGGATGTTGGAATGCGCTCCTGGGGAGAGCCTTGTGTCATCGATACCAAACCCTGTGTCTCCCTGCTTTGAACGTGGTGCCTGTGAATGAAGACAAGCAGGCTTCTGCAAAAGCAAGGGCATTTTAGCCCTGGAGATTTCTCCCAGTTAATCCACATCCTGTAAAGCACCGGTTCTGAGTCTGCTAACGTGCTAACTTCCTGGAGCTGTCTGGCCTGATCCGCCCGACCATGAGGACTGTAAACTTGCAAGAAGTCAGGAAATGGTTCAGGTTTTAAACAGATGTAGTGTAAGTTGGGAAGCACCTTTGGACGTTGACGCTGCCTCCTTTCTTTCCTTCCATGTTGGAGGCTCTGTATTTTGTACAACTAGGAAAACTCGAAGGAATGAAAGAGAAGAACATGTATTTCTCCTATTGCTATTTGGAGATATTTGTGCAGAAAAGACATGGTTCTGGCAAGTGTCTCAATCAAACAAGCTTCCCGAACTGTTTTCTCTCATCCTAGCTTTTGGCTCTGTGCTGCTCTGAACTGCCCAGTGTGCTGTTGTGTAGCAGGGGTGTCCCCAGTATGTTTCAGACTTGTTCTCCTGGAGGCCAGCTCCCCATCTCACACAAGTTGCCCCCAGCACATGAGGCCCTGCCAGGCACAGGGCAGGTGTTCAACAAGGAACTCGATGGAGCTGGATTTCTGTCTCAGACCTTTGACTCTAGCTGTGCTCTTCCTCCCGGGGCTGAACAGCCAGGAACCAACAAGTGGCGTCATTACTACACCCACACAAATAGAACATGGTAACACCTCCCCTTGCTTTGACATTCCTGAGTCTGACCAGAAGACCCCAGAAGGCAGCAACATTGAGACCTCACAACCTGCCTTTCTTCCAGACTTGGATGCTCTGAAACCCCTCATGTTTAATAACATGTGCTCTGGAAGCAGTTGCTCTTGAGCGATGGGGTTTAGAGAAAGCAAGAAGCCAGTTGCTCTCTTCTGCTTCCAACTGCAGCCCCTCCGTTTGTGTCTGTGTGCTGCAGTAATCGTGCTGAGGACACCTGTGGACAGACACCCAGGCCAGGAAAAGGCAGATCTGGGCGCTCATCTTCTAATAAGGTCAAAGGCACCCGTGTATTATGCAGCTCAGCAGGCGGCCGGGCTCATTAGGGCCTGCGTGAGTTGTGGGGCCTGTGTGGGAGATTCAGAGGCAGAGTTTCATTTGGGGTCTGTTCCTTGTGGGTGTCCTGGACTCTTTTCACAAAACATGAACTGGGGGAGGAGTGGGGGTACTAGGGACACTGAATCAGTCCCAGAAGCATCTGGGACTCCCACAAGAGCCCTTCACCATTTGTGTCTGAGGTCTGATCTTCACTGGTGTTCACTAAAGCTGGGAGCCCTTCTCGCTGTTTGCGGGGGCACACTCCACCTCGTTTCCCTTCACACTGCTGAGGGCTGTGTTTTGGGGTACCTCAGGAAGAGAGGGAAGCAAGCATGGAAGGCCAGCGCCCAGGCCATTTGCATGCACGGCACCAGGCAAGTGCAAGCGCCTGAGAGATTGATTGATTTGTTTTGCTGAGGCTCCTTTGTGGTCTTTTGGGTGGATTTCTGGCCCCACCTCTCAGCCTCAAAGCTCTTGCTTTGCCTGCTGTTGCTTTTTTATTTGGGGGTAATGAAAATTTGTTATAAGCCTTCCCTCTCATCTGTACGTGGCAGGCTGTCACAGCAAAACGAGCCATTCGGCAGTCTTGCTCCTGTCCAAATGGCTAAATGTTTTTTTTCCAATTGCTTCCCTAATGGGCCGAGATAATGGGAGCGGCATGCTCTCTGCCCGTGCAGGAGATGCCAGCGCATTTGTCCAGCACACATGTGTGGTGGGCACCCGGCCCCTCTGTCCACAGAGGGCCAGTGCCTGGCAGAGAAGGTCTGCTTCTGCACCTGCCCCTTGCCCTTGTCGCCTCTAGAGGCTCAGCACCCAGCAAAAGTGTTCCTGAGTCGCCAAGAGATCCCTGAAAGGTAAGTATCTGTAGCGGATAAAAGTGATCCAGGCCAGAGTCCCACACCGCAGTCAACTAATAAGGAAGGACAGGCCAGCTTTTTTATGGACTCCAGTTGCTTTCTGCAGAGAGGCGGGCTCTGGCACTCCCCACGGTCGCCTGTTCTGTGTGTTGGACACTCAACTGTGGCTGACCCACAGCTTTACGAGCCTAAGTGCTTACCCAGAAACAGAAGTGAGGAGGTTGTGTGTGATAAGAAAATAATTTGCCAAAACTGCAACAATAAAGAGAGCCTGGTGGGATCTCTTATGGTATGAATAGCCCGGAGCAGCTGCGGATCTCGCTCTCTGCTTTCACAGTTATTTCATTTTTAGAACAGCTAAAAAGCTGAATGCCTTCTATGAGCCTGGTGCATCTTGCTTCAGTTTCCAATCCAGTGTTCCTTTCTCTTTCTGGGAATCTTAACATCCGTGCAGCCTGGACAGAATGTTCCTTGGCATTGTGGCTTCAGCTGGCCTGTTCCTTGGCCCACTGACAGCTGCTCTGCTTGGCTCCGATGCTACCCTTCCCCAGAATGATCCTGCGAATGTAGAATGCTCCAGCCAGCCCCTCTGTGGCTTGGGAACAGGTGTTCTTATTGCTGAGTTCTGGAGACAAGGAACTCTTCTCAGAAACCTTGGAAGGCTTGGCAGTTTGTACATTGACAGGGACATGTGCTCGGCTTGAATGGATACACCCCTGCCTCTTTAAATGCTGCAGTCCGTCTTGACCCTTGAGAGTGCCATCTTTTCTTGGTGTATGCTCACTGCTTGGAGCATTTACATTTACGAAACACACTGGACCAACAGAGGGGACTGTGATCTAGGCAGTGTCCTCACAAACAGAGGACAATTATTGGCCATTAGTTTGTGACTCTATCATTCAATGCATGTTGGACCAAAATGCCTGTTTCTTCTGCAAAGTGGAGCTAAAGGAGTGAATTATGGGTACGGACTTTAATGGCCTAAGGAAATAACTAATGAACACCTACCACTGCTCAGTACCTACTCACATGTGACACTCCATAGGGATTAGGTGTGACAAGGGGAACCGTATCCTTCTTGAGCGTCAGACTGGTTGGGAATATGTGTACAGCACAGAGCGCTACAAGATAAAGTTACATGACTGACAAAGACAGTGTTACACGACTGACAAGACAATGCTATTAAAAGCCACACTGAGAACAGGCTTTTCAAATTTATTACATGATTGGATTCACCTGGAACTCCATAAGAACAACCTCAGGACTATTGTCCTGAGGTTCTTATCAGTTCCATCTTTGTCTGGTCTTGGGAACCAGAACCAAAGTCTGTATAGTAATGAAAATACTTTTTATATGGATAATATGTAAGGTAACACTGTCCCAAGAAAGTACAGCAGGTCACTTGTGTAATTTAGTATTTTCTAAGAACTATATTATAAAAATGAAGCCAAACAGGTAAAGTAACATTGACAGTATATTTTATTTCACTAAGTGTATTGAAAATACCATGATTTCTGTGTGTAATCCATTCAGAAATGCTTAAGATACTCTCCATTTCTTCTTTCAAATCAAATTTTCAAACACTGGTATAGTCTTTAGTTTTATAGTATATCTCAATTTGGACCATAAAATTTCATCAGAAATGTTTGTTCTCCATTTAAATTTTCATAAAATTCATAACTGAGAAAAAGATTAAAATCCTAATTATTCCAGATACCTCTAAAAGTTTTCCACTGACTGCATTATTAGTGTTAAATTAAATTTAAACAAAATTTGGATATCAATTCTCTAGGCTCACCAGCCAAACTTCAGGTGCTCTGCAGGCACAAGGGGCAGGTGACTGTCGTATTGGACAGTATAGATCTCTACACTCAGTATTCCTTCCTAGGCAAGATCCTCTATGTTAGTATGTCAACATCGCTGAGTACAGAATGACATCTGAAGAAGGAGAATGGTCAGAGAGCAGAAGTGTTCAGCTGAAGCAGACATTTTATTTTGGGAACAGAGGAAATGACAGCAAAGGCCAAGAACTCAAGCTTTAGGAAGGTAGCCGTCTGCAGCATGTTCAGACTTGATTGGCTGGCCAAGCTTAAAGAATGGTGGCTGAGCATGGCGGTGACCAACGGTGGCTGAGCACCGTGGTGACCTACAGTGGCTGAGCATGGCGGTGACCAACGGTGGCTGAGCACTGTGGTGACCTACAGTGGCTGAGCACCGTGGTGACCAATGGTGGCTGAGCATGGCGGTGACCAACGGTGGCTGAGCACTGTGGTGACCTACAGTGGCTGAGCACCGCGGTGACCAACAGTGGCTGAGCATGGCAGTGACCAACAGTGGCTGAGCACCGTGGTGACCAACAGTGGCTGAGCACTGTGGTGACCTACAGTGGCTGAGCACCGTGGTGACCTACAGTGGCTGAGCACCGTGGTGACCTACAGTGGCTGAGCACGGCGGTGACCAACGGTGGCTGAGCACCGCGGTGACTAACGGTGGCTGAGCACTGTGGTGACCTACAGTGGCTGAGCACTGTGGTGACCAACGGTGGCTGAGCACCGCGGTGACCAACAGTGGCTGAGCACTGCGGTGACTGACGACAGTGGATGAGACCTAGGGAGAGCGCTGTCATAAGATAATTTGGCTAGAGAGTTGGGCTGGGTGAGAAATGTAAGGGATTTAATGAAGGAAGGAACCCATTGCTGTTGTTAGTCATAGAAATGAAATAAGAGAAAAAATATAATAGCGTCAAAATGGAACATCTCTGGTATGAAGAAGAGGAAAAAATCTAAAATACTTTTGAACTTATTTATTTTCTAAGTAAATGGATTAACAGAGTGATGGGAATATGAAAATCTGATTCTGGAGAGAAGATAAACTCAGTTTCAATGTGAATATTTGGAATTGATGTTAAGCTTCCAAATAAATGTCTCCACACTGTAATTAGCATGTGTATAACACGAGACAGGCAGTGTAAAGCAGATGGAGAGCTAAGGCACACACACCTTAGAAGAGGTCAAGGACACAGATTTAGCACATAGAAGGAAATCATCTGTAATGGTGCAAAGAGAACCACGTGTCCACTGCCATGGATGCACTTGTGTGCAATGAGTTCTCACAAGAAGGCAGAAGCCATAGTGGATAAGACATAGAGGCCAAAGGCAGTGAGGGTTGAAACTTGGAACTGGAACCGAAGTGTCAGATACCAATACAGATATGGAGCCATCAATGTCCATGCATGATGAGGGGCAGATGGTACTGTCCAGTGTTGGGGAACTTGGGAGCTGGTTCAGTTGGCTGTTTGCCTTTCCCTGGGACCAAATACCTGACAAGAAGCAACATAAAAAATGGACTGGTTTAGTTTGGTTCATGTCTGAAGGGATAGCTCATCATAATGGGAAGGTATGGGGCAGCATCCTGAGACTTCTCACATCTGGATCTGGGCAGAATATAGGTTACAGAGATGGGACAGGATGTGGATCTAGGCTACAAGCTGCAAGGGCCATCTCCCTAGTGACCATTTCATCCAGTTAAGGTCCTCCAGCCTGTGGGGACACTTAACATTCAAATTATGACTAAGTTACTAGGAAGTAGTAGAAACTACATCAGCACTTGGTGGGCCGTGGGCATCTATTTTTTATCCAAAGCCATGAAGCTGGTGACAGGATATCAGGCAGAGAGAGTGTAGTGTGTGGGTGCAGATAATCTGCTCACGGGTCTCAGTCAGCTTTCATTACTGACTTTGTCTCTGCATGATATAGCTACTTCCTAGAAAATTTCAGGGTCTCATAGAGCCTGCCAAAGCCTCAGGGAGCTTTTATAATCTACTTTCTCTATTGTAAGTCTTATCTTTATCATTCAAAAATGTGTCTTCTATTTATAAGATTCTTAAAATAAGACTATAACACTTCTTGTCTTGTGATAGATACACTCAGACTTTCTTTTGATAAGAAAGATTTTATAGTTTCTATTGCACTTGTCCCAGAATCTCAGAGAGAGGTGAGCAAGAGAGACAATCTCCCTTCTTTTACAGAGCTGTTTGTACAGTGGAAGGGAAAGACGGATGCAACATGACGTCAGATCTTAAGAAGTAAGATTTTCAGGCTAGCACCCAGCTTCAGTCAGTCCGCTGACTAGGAAGCTTGGTTCTGGGACACAGGAAGTAGCCAACTGTGAAGGACAGAGTGTGCAAGGAAGGGGAGCTAAAGAAAAGCTAAGGCGCAAGATTGAGATAGACAGGAAGTTGCTTCCATCCCAAGTGGGTGATGTTAACAGGTCGAAGAATGTGAATTCTAGGTTCAATAAGAAGCCACTAGAGGACTTTCAGAAGTGAATAGGCATGGCCTGCTTGCATTTGAGAAAGATGACATTGTATATTATGTTAGTGAAGACAGGTACTGGATGGCTAACCTAGAAGCCACTGGAGTCAACAGGAAGATGACATGATTGTTTGTGTTCTGATGAGGTTTGGAGGATGGGGGAGCTGGGAGAAAAGAACAGAAGCAGGGGGACTTTGTAGAGGCTGGGTGATGTCTTAGTCAGTAGAGACTTTGCTACCTGAAGTCAAGCTCAGAACCTGCATGAAAAGCCAGACACCGTAACATGCAGCTGGGATCTCAGTACTGGCCAGGTAAAGACAGGAACATGCCTGGGGCTTGTTGGCTAGAAAGTCTAGCTAATCCATGAGTTCCAGGTGCAGCAAGAGACACTGTCTCAAAAATTAAAGAAAAGCAATGTCGATGTTGATCTCTGGCTTCTACATACACTCAAACACACACCCATGTGGTGCACACACACATGAACACACACACACACACACACACAAGCCACACGAAGTGTGAAGTGGTCAGACATGGGACACACTTGGGAGTAGAGTCACCAGGGCAGGTGCATGACCCCAATGGAAAGAGACTAAAAGGACTTCAGGGTATTTACCTTAGCACATTGACTGACAGATAAAGCTCAGATCAGAAAGAAGAAAATCCCAGGAAAAATTCTCCTAACATTATGACCTTTGAAATGCTTTTACCAGGAGAGACTCATTTTCCCCATAAACTCAGGATTCTTAAACTAAAGGTGTAAACAAGCAATAGCATCAATACTAGCAAAATAACCCTACAGTGTTACAGTGTCTCAGAAGATAATAAAGCAAAAGGTAGCTAGGCACAAAGAGGTATCAGTGTTGTTACTAAATATATCTTAATAGCTGTAACATACAGATTTTAGATGAAACACTATATGGCATTTCTTATAGACAATAATCAGCAAATGAAATGGAGCATCTTATCTTAGTGCTTCTAAATGAAAGCCTGCTGATGAGGCTGCTTGAGGTCCTAGACGAGAAAAGCTCCTCATCCAGCCAACTAGGTGAAGTTACCTGGCGCAAATGAGAAGGAAGCGCAAACACGCAGTGAACCCACTTAGGAGTTTATTAGAGGGGGGTGTGTATTGGTTTGGCTGAAATCATAACGCTAGGATCCCTCAAGATCCGGGGCATAACAGCTGTGGTTTAATGACATCACACACCAGATCCCAGACTGGGTTGGAAAACGGAAACTAATAGCTAGGGAATTAAAGGACTACCAACCCGTGAGCATCTGGACCTCATACGTTCATTGATTTGGGGCTCCAGTTTATTGCTTGAGCCATCTTTACATGTCAAACATTCCACAAAAGGGCATAGATTATGCTAGAGGGGAGGATTCAGTTGGAGGGGCTGGAGGTGAACTTAGGAGAATTGGGTTCCAGTTTATCTCTGTGCAGATCTACAAGGAAGCTCAAGCTGCCATCTGCTCAGTGACTTCGTGTCCCCAATGAAGTATCAGTACTAACAAAGGGCCTGTCTGGTTTACAAAGAAGATGGATTTTTATGCCACAAAATTGAAAGAAAAATGGCATCTTTTGATCAAATGCATACATGTATTTCTTCCCAATTTTCAGATTGTTTTGCATCTCAGAGACTTAAGACGGGGCAGGGATTGGAGGGTGCAGTGGAGCTCCTCCAGCTCCTCCAGCTCCTCCGGCTCCTCCGGCTCCTCCAGCTCCTCCAGCTCCTCCAGCCGATAGCCTTTAAGAGGCCACACCCAAGTGCTGTTGCGCTGAAGGAGCTTCACAGCAGAAGGGGATGCCACATGGCCTCCTGAAAGGCGTTAATTCTGCTTGTGTTGAGCCAGAATGCTTCATGCACCGTAATGCACAAGAGACCATCCTGTGTCCTTCCCATCAAACTGTTCACCTTTGTGGATAGTGTGATGAGGAGGTTGGTTCGGGGAATGACATCATTAGGAGGCACTGAGTAGAAATGCATGTCCAAAGAAAGACAGTGATAACAACACAAGCAAAACAATGTCTTTAAAAACGTTGAGATCTTATTATTTTTATTTTATCTACATGGCTCTTTTGCCTGTATGCATTTCTATAAGCTACATGTGGTTTGATTCCTGAAGACCAGAAGAGGGTGTTGGATCGTTTCCTTGGCACTGGAGTTATAGATGGTTGTTAGTAGCTATGTGGGTGCTGAGAATCAAACAATGAAACCTGGTCTTCGGAAGTGAAATCAGCGTTTTTTAAATCCACGGAGACCTGAATCCAGCTTAGATTGCCACTTTGAGGCTGGGATTAGAGGCATCTTCTAAGATATCCACAATCATCATAGTTACAATTGCCAGCTAGAAAACGTGCGTGCGTGCGTGCGTGCGTGTGTGTGTGTGTGTGTGCGCGCGCGCGCCTCTACTCTCCTGAACATACACACAAAGCGGCCAGAGGTTGATTAACCTCAAGTATTTTTCTCTATCACTCTCTACCTTGCCTTTGGAGGCGGGCTGTCTCACTTAACCTGGCGCTGGCCATTTCAGTCAGGGCTCCTTAGTGAGGCCCTGAAGTCCCCAGGCTCCAGTCCCATTGCTCAGGTCGCAGCGAACTGCTGGGCGTTCATATGGAGGTCTGGGATCCCAATTGAGGTCCACAAGCACTTTCCTCACCAGGCCAGCTCCACAGCCCAGAAGATTTTGGAACACAGATTTGTCTCGCTGTCCTAGCGATAGCTCATGCTGCAGTTTTAGTGAGTGGGGATAGCAGCCTGTGAGAGACCCAGAGTTCTGACAAAGACATCTTGGTTTCAACAACCCTGGTTTAATTGAGCTTAGTGGGGCAGACACATCATGAATTGACGAAACCACATCCTTTGTAGCACATTGCCCCTTTACAATGAACCTTGTTATCGGCCTACCAGAAACAGTTCTTGTTTTCAGTGAGTAAGTCTAAATGAAAAAACAAAACCAAACAACAAACTTGGAAACAATTTTTTGAGATCTCTAATAGTGGGTGACTTGAGAAAAATATTTTACTATATAAACATGATGAAATAATATGTGATCATTAAAGATGAGTGTGATTACATAGGAAATTACTCTGATATACACATCAGTGAAAAAACTGAGCTAAAAGTGTGTACATAAGTAATACTGTTCAACTACATGTAAACTGGGACATATTTACAGATGACCTGCACATAATTGGAATGTATAAGATATAAATACATACAGAGAAAGTGTATGCATATATATATGAATTATGTTTATCTGTAGCACAGATTTTAGTTGGTCTTAATAAAAACCCAGAGACAGAGATGGGGGTTAAAGCTGAAGATGAGAGAGGAAGAGCACTAAGCCACTGGAGAGACCTTATACCTCCACCAATGCTAATACCAAAGGGGTGATCCTCAGACTGCCAAGACTGCACTGTCTCTACCAAACATCAGACTCCCAGTGAGCTCTGCTATATTCCTCTCTCTGCCCAGCCATATCACTCCTGTCTCCACCTCCCTAGTGCTGGGATTACAGTCATGGGATCCTTAGAGCTGGGATCACCTTTCCACGAGTTCTATTTCTCCTTTTAAACAGATTCAATCTTGTGTAGCCCAGGGTGGCCTTGAGTCCTGGGACTGAGGGTGTGTGTCACCACTCCTTGGTCTCTTGTGGCTTAACTCTGCACTCTGATCTTCAGGGAAGCCTTATTTATTAAAATATAAATAAAATATTACTATATGTATGTATGTATGTAATAAAAGCTTATTTATAGACTATACTTTTGTTAATACATTGCATTTTATATAATGATTTTTGACACAGTTTTGTTTATCTATATAGTATAATATGCAATATAACTTCTAAAAATGTAAATGCCCATGGATAGAAAAATTATGAGAATACTTTTCACTAGGTGGCAAATTTTCAGAATGAACATATGTTGCTTCTACAATAAAATACCATCGTTAATTTTTGAAACTCTTCTATGGCTCTCATGAGAAGAACTGTTGTAATGTCAAGTCCCAGAGGTAATGGTCTCAGTCTCAAACTTGCATCTCTGTCATGGGTTTAACCGTGTGTGTGTGTGTGTGTGTGTGTGTGTGTGTGTGTGTGTGAGAGAGAGAGAGAGAGAGAGAGAGAGAGAGAGAGAGAGAGAGAGAGAGCCTGTGCATGTGTTTTATGTCAAGATTTAGTGAGGCAAATTGGGACTGTGTCTCTGCGAAGCCAGTTCCACTTGCTCAAGGAGAATATGTCTTGTTTATTCTGCAGGCAAAACAACTATGGTTGGTTTTGTTTTATTTTTTTTTTTCAACCTCAGGTCCACTGTGGAAATGAGCCATCTGTGACCACCCGGTATGTTCCCAGCCTGATGGCACCGTCAGTATCAAATGCCTGGGCTTTTTCAGGCATCTCCGGCAGCTGCTGAATTCATAACTTTTTTAGATGCAAAAACTGGTAAAAAAAAAAAAAGGCAGTGTGCTCAGAAGTCTTGCCTGTGTATAGACTGTGGGGCGCACAAAACAAACTCCAAGTGAACCCTTGTACCACCTAGAGGATGGATCCTCTGGCTATCACCAGGTGTGGCAACACAGTCTCCTGTAGTCGTTGTATCACTCTCAGAGATAGGCAAAGGTCAGCCCAGCATAGTTTAAAACATGGTAGCTCTTGAGGACCTTTGATTTTACTGACTAAAGAATGAATGAATCTTCAACCGAGTCATTCCTTCCTCAATGTCACTGGACTGTCTCTCTGATGGAGAAGCAAAGATGTTCTTCCCACCTGGGAGGGAGGACGGGATCTCACTGCCCTTCCCACCCATAGACTGGCCCTGGAGCCATGAGGTGTGCAGCCTGCAGTCCTCAGTGCTTCCTGGCGAGTGGAGGCTAGTGTTGCCTCTTAGCAGGGTTATTTTCAGAGTAACCTATCTTCACAGCTTTCTCTGTGACAATTGCTCCTTCTGAAGACCATGGAGGCTTGCACAGGCTGCTGCTACAGTCAGAAAAGAAGCTGGAGCAAATCTGATGGCCAAACAGGTTGCAGACTCACCCGTTTGTAGCCCTGGGCCTCCTAGCCAGTCAGATAGGCTGTTTCCCTGCTTGAATGCATCTCTAGAATTGCGAATTACAAAAGCATTTGTTCAACTATGTTCATAGAAGCATTATTTGCAATAGCCAGACCCTGGAAACAACCTAGATGCCCTTCAATGGACGAATGGTAAAGAAAGTGTGGAATATATACACATTAGAGTACTACTCAGCAGTAAATAATAATAGCATCTTGAATTTTGCATGCAAATGGATGGAAATAGAAAACACTATCCTGAGTGAGATAACCAAGACCCAAAAATATGAATATGGTATGTACTCACTCATATGGTATGTAGTAGATTCTAGCCATAAACAAAGGACATTGAGTCTATAATTCGTGATCCTAGAGAAGCTAAGTAATAAGGTGAACACAAAGAAAAACATATATAGATCCTCCTGGAAATTGGAAGCAGACAAGATTGCCAGGCAAAGGTTAGGAGCATGGGGGTGGGGTGGGGGTTGGGGAGAAGGGGAGAGGAGGAGAGACAGTAGAAAAAGGGAGGGTTGGGGAGAGCTTGGGGGAGTGGGATGGTTGAAATGGAAGAAGGATGGTTATGGGAGCAGGGAAGAAGATATCTTAATTGAGAGAACCATTTTGGGGTTGGCAAGAGGCTTGGCTCTGGAGGGGTTCCCAGGAGTCCACGAGGATGACCCCAACTAGGACCCTGGGTAGTGAAGGAGAGGGGTGCCTGAACTGACCTTGTCCTATAGTCAGACTCATGACTATCTTGAATATCACCAAAGAACCTTTGTCTGGCAATGGATGGAGATAGAGACAGAGACCCACATTGGAGCATTGGACTGAGCTCCCAAGGTCCAGTTGAAGAGCAGAAGGATGGAGAATATGAGCAAGGAAGTCAGGACCACGAAGGGTTGGTCCACCCACTGAGACAGTGTGCCTGAGCTAATGGGAGCTCACCAAATATAGCTGAACTGGGACTGAACGAGCATGGAATCAAGCTGGACCTTCTGAATGTGACTGATAATTGGGGCAGACTGAGAAGCCAATGATAATGGCACTGGGATTTGTCTCTACTGCATGTACTGGCTTTTTGGTTCCTATTCTATTTGGATGCATACCTTCCTAAGCCTGGATGGAGGAGGGAGGGCCTTGAACTTCCCACAGGGCAGGGTACCTTGCTCTCTCTCAGGACTGCAGGGGGATGGGGAATGGTGTGTGGGGGAGTTGGAGGGAAGTGGGAGGAGGGGAGGAAGTAGAAATTCTGATTGGTATTATTATTAAAGTAATAAAAAATGAAAAAAAAGAATTGCGAATTTTGGTTGCTTTCCCTGTGGTGGAATAAGCTAAAAGTACCTAGTTCTAGCTTTCCGAGCCTCATCAGGGCCACTCAATGGATCATTGAACAGGGGAGAAGAAGGAGCCTGGGCAGCTTGGATCCTCTCCCTCAGGGATAGCTGGAAAAGTCTATAAGGTGGCCTCAAACAAACCCACGTTGGCTTAACTAGCTAGGCACTTCTAACTAAAGAGAAAAAGTATCTTTGGCAGTCCACAAAAGTATCCCTTATGGGCCTTCTTTGTTTAAACTTAATATTTCCTGTATTAAACCTTCTAAGTCATCATGGGAAAAGTAGAATGCTAAAGAATTCAGAATCAATTAAGACTCCACCAGGAAATCAGAACCTCTGTTAAGATGGAAAATGCTTTGGGACGAATTGGCGTCACCTGATAATACTGCACCAAAGATGTATTATAAAGCCAGATACTCAAGGCCAAATGTCTCTTTCCACAAAGGCTACAATCCCCTCACTGCATGAGGCATATCAGCGCTGGAAGAATAGAAACAATGAATGATTAGACACACCTTAATGGTGCCTCTCTTCTCTAATATTTGGAGCAAAGATGCTTTGCCCATGTGACTACTTGCCACGCTCTCAGAAACAGATTCTGAGGTGACAAGGAGGAGGCAGGACAGCCTGGGGCCGACTCAGGGGTGTCTAAAAGCAGGGTTCATTTTCTTCTGTCAAGTGCAGTTCCAAGGTGAGTAAGTAGCTATAGCTGAAAGTAACTGTAGGGTCTCAGAGAGCGAAGGCCAGGGAACTCCCAGGGGCTGAACAGGTGGGCAATATCCTGAGAGGCGCTTCCGTACCTACTCTTGGGTACAAGGAAAACATGTCTACTTTGACACCAGTGAATAAGCAGAACTGTGTAGCGGTCACAGGAAGGAGACTCCACCATTGGGGTTCTAGTATGCCATAAAGATGTTAAGAAGTAGTGGCACAGTTTGGAAACTCCAAAAAGAAGTGTTTACTAAGGCAGATAACACAGTTTTGATTGTAGGGAAACAAGCCATGAGAAAATTCACTTTTATTTCAAAAAGGTCAATCATCAATGCCCCCCACATGCCACATCTGTTGGCAATTGTGGGTTTACTGTTTGAGATGTGTCTTGCAGGTAAACACATGCATGTTAACTACCTTTTTCATTGCCAAGACTGATAACCTGACAGACAAGAGCATAAGAGAGGAGTCCGTTAGCTCATGTCCCATCACAGTGCGGAATGAACACGGCAGCAGCAGGGGTGGGAGGCAGCTGGTCACACCGTAGTTAGTGCAGAAAGAAACAAACATCATCTCACTTTCTCATTTTATACAGCCCAGGACCTGAACCCATGTAAGACGGTGAAGGTTGTCGTGGCATTAGACCAAAGCATGCAGGTAAGATGGAGTGGCTGAATGCTTGTCTAGGTGTCCTATGCCTAATGTAAGCCTAAATTGGGGGCTTTGTTGGGGGGCTGTCTTTTCCTTTAACAAAGAGACCTCCTTTTTTTGATTCCCTGTTATGGGAAGACGATTTAATTTACATGAAATCTTTCTAGCTTTGTTAATGAGGCAGCCATAATGCTTTGAGCTAGCAAGTCATTTTAGCAGGATCTGGGTGGCTAATTCCATTGCCAAGCATGCTGGACCGTCTATGTGGTCAGTTTTCCATGTGCTCACTCTGAATATCTACAGAGTTGACTGCAGAGATGCCCACTTCCTCTCAACACAGCATGCAAGCTGTTAGCAATCTTCTCTACATTACCTGAGGCCCACTCCATCACCCTTTCACTTAATATGATAGATTGCAGGACATAATATAGAAAAATGCAGTGTGTGTGGCATATAAACTCACGGTGCATATCGGATTTAATATATAATGCACAGAAGCCGCTCTGTAATACATAGTCAAAAAGGCTGCAAGCTGCTGTATTGATGCGGTGCCCAGTTTGGGAGAAAAGGCAGGTTTCCTTTGCCAAAAAATAGCAGAGTATTCAATTTCACATCCAGTATGGAATATAAATAAAACATGGCCTATGGTAATACCAAACTGCGTGAAGTGATTTCCCTGAGTACATAACGCATAGTACCCCAGTCTTTGCCTCAAGTTGAATTTCCCCACTTCTCTCAGATGGCTATAGGGAATATATGACCTTTCCCAGGCAGAGTTTCCCACTTAACAGATCCGGGGCTCCACTGGGCCCCACTGGGCCTCATGCTAATGGACAGCAATTAACTGCCTCAGAGTCCCTGGAGCTTTCACACTGAGTTCCGCATCTCTCCAGAGTCAGAAGTTGACAGGCAGCTGTCAGTCAATTGGAAACTTCTAAAAGCTGTACCCTGCAGTAAATAAAAGTCTTCAGTGTTCACAATAAGAGAAGAAACAGGTTGTGCCAACATGGATGTGCTTTAATAAAGACCGTGACCCAGAAGATGTGATCCTGAAGTCTAGTTGTCCGTCTAGGAGTCCATGCGCGGTGCACTCATCCTTCCACTGAAAGAGAACTGTTGATTTGTTTTGCCTGGTAATTTTGGAAGAAGGACCATTCTGCTTGCTGTTGTAACTGTCCTTCAAATTGGGCGGCCCTTTGCTAGAAAACTCAATCGCTGTGATACTACAAAAACTAGGACCTAAAAGAAGCATATTCCAAAGCAAAATGAAGACACATTCACAGCGCTGCTTTCAAAGAGTGGCCGGCTGACCGAATTGGCTCTCCGCTTCTTTGTAGGGTACCTTCTGTTGCCTCTGTGGCTTCTTTCTCCTATCATAGTGTGGGTGAGGCCTTAGAGCTACTGCACAGGATCCATTGGTGAAGATGGAGGCTGTATCTAGCGTTTGACAGGAAGGAAAGACGACTGCCTCACTGAGTCCTGAGCACAGATGGAAACCTCTATTCTGAGAACCGCTCTCAGGCAGACTTCAGCCTCCTCATGACGCCGTGGCGGAGGGAGACTTCTCGTGACTCTTTAATGGAGTTGACTAGGACAATATCTTTCCTCCTTCAGGTCACAAACATTTTGTCATTCCTGGCTCCACAACATGGGAAGTGAATAATGGCTGAGGGGAAGGAGCTCGGAATGGTCCTTTCAGATCTGGGCCTCTTGCTGATGGGGAAGATGAAGGATGTTGTGGGTACCATCTGCTGACTGATATTCTGACTTGTGCTGACAACACTGGCTAACTTAATGGCCATGCATCACAAAGTCACAGCCTTCATGTGGTCAGTCCTTACATTCTAAATGTCTCCAAGTTGGAATTTGCAGTTGGTTTCAGACTCAGGGAATGCTTCATGGCCAGTGAAAGGAATTTCTGCACATGGCCAGACTGTGCTCAATTGCCTCTCTGTTTTCAAAAGAATTATTATATTCTTATTTGATGTGTTTGCGTGTGTGCATATGGAGGTCAGAAACAACTTTTGAGAGTATATTCTTCCTCTTATAGGTCCTGGGAATTGAACTTGGGTCATAGGTCTTGATCACCTGCTGAGCCTCTCACTCATCTTTCATTTTCTCCCATGTATCATTGACAACTGTAGACAGTTACTAATAGACTTTGATGGCAATCACCCTTGCTACCATCTCTTGTCATTATTCCCATTTACTCTTTCATCCTTCTCAACTGGCCCCTCAAGTACTCCAGAGTCTTCTTTTTCTTTTTATGACCCATGGAGTTATTGACTTTAATTAGGCTTGCTTGTATGAGCATGGGGCCAGAGTTACTTAATGGAGCATGGACAGTGTACCAGTAGCTACATCACTAAGGAAAATGACTCTTTCCCCAGCAGCCATCAATTGCCAATAGCTTTCCAGTTAGGGGTGGAGCCCCACGAACCCCTCCCTGATTCCAAAGATGGAATGTTGACCCTGAGAGGATGGAATTGTATAATTTTTGTTGTATTTTTCTCCCTTTCTTTCTCTCTCTCTCTCTATATATATATATATACATATGTATATATATATATGTGTGTGTGTGTGTATACATATATATGTATACACACACGCATTATTAGACATTATCTATATTTATTTTCTAATTCATCTGGAAAACTTTAAAATACTTAGACCAGCACAAGAAACAATGGCATGCGCTAATAGAATAATGATAGCAGTGGCAAAATCAAGGAATTAGATCTGAGCCTGGTGATGACAGGCTGCCATCTTGCCTGCTAGAGAGGCTAAGGCAGGAGGATCAAAAGTCAGTGCCTGCACAGAGTGTAGAATGAAGCTCAGCCAAGAATCTTGGTGAGATCTTATCTCAAAAATGAAGCAAAAAGTGAAATGAGCAATTTCCATGTGAAGGATAACTCTTTAGGCAAATGAAAGACCCTGTGCTCTGATCATCCAGATGAAGCAGCTAGAGCAGCCACAGGCCCTAGGGAAGTTTGTCCAGTTGTAAGAAAATCATTTTTGCATCAAAAGAGAACTAAATTCTGAGGTAGACATGGTTATTATGTACCTTTAAGAACAGTTTCTTCTTAGTATTGTTGTTAACTTTTTTGAAGATTTAATTAGTATTTGTGCGTGCGTGAATGCATGCGTGTGTGTGTGTGTGTGTGCGCGCGCGTGAGCGCGCGTATTACTGTCTATGTCTGTCACACATGTGCGGGTGTCTGGAGACTAGAAGAGGACATCTGAGCCTCCTGAGCTGGGGTTACGGCTGGTTTTAAAGTCTGTGCTGTGGATGTTGGGAACTGAACCCAAGAATCCTCCAGCAGAGCAGTAAGGGCTCTGAACAGTTAATCTATCTCTCCAGCTCCTAGTTTTTGTTTGTCTTGTTTTGAACAGGATCTCATTCTGTAGGCCAGGCTAGCCTGAAACTTGTGGCAGTGCCCCTGCCCCGCTTTCCTGAGTGCTGGGCTTCTTTGTGTGGCTCAACACTCTGGTCTTTTATCTCTGTGAATCCAGGGTAGAAGTCTAGAACTGCAGAGGGTGAGCAGACAATGTCACTATGTCAGCTAGAAGAGTCACCTGCAGAAGTCACTCTAGAATTGGGTCTTCTCTCTCCCACCCTCAAAGCAGTATGATCGGCATCCTGGCAAGACAATAGGTAATAAAGAGACAGCCCCAGAGTGTGCGTACCTGAGCTTGGGATTGGTCTGAAACGCATAACTCACAGATGAGGGGAACACTCATGTGCTTTTTGTTACTTATATCACCTTTTATTATCTTAAGACTGAAAAGTTAATAACCCAGTGTGTAATCATGCCATTATCAGTTTACTTTGTAGTAAAGCCCATTCAAATGATGATTACATATGTTAATGAGCATCGTTATAATGCACTACACAGTACATTACCTTCAATAAATATAATTGTTTATGCGCTTTAATGAGGGGATATAATGCTCCAAAAGTAATGGTATTGACTGAATGGTGATTTATTGCTGGAAAACTTTGCCATTAGGAAAGGAAATCTCACAAAACCTTTTATGTTTACCTAACTTTCATTTGCCCCCTAAAAGCTGCCACTCATGTCTCCCTCCCCTGGTTTCAAGAAGAAAATAGCTCCAAGAGGCTTCCACACTGCTCCTTGTCAATGCTTTTCTCGACCTGAAGAAACAGGAGGTGGTTCGTTGAAAGGCTTAATGAAGATCATTATGTTTACCCCTAGTAAGGTTTAATGCATTATCTGGCAACCAAAATGATAACCACGTCAGAATTTTGGCTTCAAATCAAAGAACAAAGAATGAAAACATTGCTTGTTAAACTACACACTAGGAATGGAAAATAAGGCCCAAGACGGTGTTTGGCCCATGGTCCCCGTATCAGTCATGAAGGAGCGGCATGATTAAGTTGTCTGTGATTGCACAGACCTGGAGACCAAAAGAGGGGTGGCTGGACCCCATATTGTTTATTCCAGTTCCAACAGCGTTTCCCCTTTCTCTGGAGCTTTTCCGTGTGGAGTCATTTAGTACCCTCTTGACAAGGAAACTAAAACCTCCTTGCTTCTGATAAATTTTAGAAAACTTGGTTATTGTGTGCTGACAGTTGGTTTTAAAACTTTCCATGCTGAAATGCTGAAACCAAAGGCTTCAGTCTCCAAAGGGCAGCCTAATGCCACACATCTTGGCTTCTGCAGCCTTTGTGTGCCCATGCAGCTGACCTTTGGCATCTGATCTCCTCAGCAGAGATTCTGTTATGGCTCTGAGGATTCCTGGCTAATGTGCACAAACTGGGAAATCAGCACTCCTGGGCTGAACCCCAACCATTGTGCTGGTTGCCATAACAATCCCTTCTTTTCCACCCTGAAAAGGGCCTCTCGTTTGGAGCAGTGTCTGGTATCTGGGTTCTGTGTGCGTATTATATGGCGGATCTTCTGCCTGTCTTCCCATAGCTTGCACACCTGAAAGGTAACGGGATGTGACGGCTCCACTGCTGACCATTCCTCAGCCTGCACGCCATGTGGACTCGCTCCCACTGGAGAGCAAGCTGGCTGGAGCAACTTTCCCATAAGTCAGCCGTCAGTGGGAAAGGAACTGGGCCTCCTTTACTTGCAAGTGTTCATATGAAGTCCTTTCTCTCTCTCCCTCCCTGGCCCCTCTTTCTTCCATCTCCACAATATAGTGTGTGAAAGGATTCCAGGAGTCTTTATGAATAAATAAAACCTCAAAACTTAAAGCAGATTAATTCATCTAGACATTGTAAATGCCCAGTAGAAAAGGCAACAGGGGATAGCGCTGGCATCTTAAAAGGACTTTTTGAAGAATAGCAGTTTCTTAAAGCAGCTTCCCTGGTTGGAAAGGAAGTCACTTGAGAAACTTTCCAGGCTTTACAGTGGTGTTCCAAACAGTTAGAAAGTCCGTTGTTTGGGAAGGAAAATGACATTGAAATGCAATTTGTGGTAAGAGCTAATTAATTTTTTTGCTCCTAAGAATAATTTATTATTTACACTTCTTATTATATATGTATTTTAGCTTCATTAGTCTGCAATGCTGGAAAAAATTACACCTTCAAGTCCTATTTATCAAATTAATGGTGCAATTTCATAGTGACACATTCCACATTCATTAAGCCAAGTACAGTAAAAATGCATTTAAATTAGATTAGTGTGATGTAATAAAGACTCCAGCGAAGGGGGTGATATTCGGACTGAAGGGAAACACCCAGATCCGGTTGGAAGCAGCTTGGAGATAATGCCTCAAAGTTGATTTGGGCAGTGCTTTAAGCAGAGGAATAAATGACCGCGACTGGTGCCTCTGCGTCAGCTCAGCTCTTGCCGTACCTTCCTGTGACGAGGGAGAAGCTCCAGCCTCAAGCCCAGCACTCGGACTTTGCTTAGTCAAGGGCTATGGCGCATGCTCAAGTTTGTCCCAAGCTTCTTGGTGGTGACAGATCTGCCCACGATACATGCTAATTCTCACGGGGAAGAGCTTCCACGGCCCATAGAAGCACCAGGAATGCTTTGCTAGGGAAAGTCAAGATGTTGCCTTCATTTTCCCATGGTGGGCTGGGTTCCTTTTCATGTTAAATGTAGTTGTGTTTGAGGCGGGTCCCCCTTCAGTACACGTAGACATGGGCTGGAGTAGATCTCTTAGTAAGCGCTTGCAGTAGCCTTTGGAGGGCTCCTAAATTTGACTCAGTAACTGGCACAAGTTAGACTAACTATGTTAAAGGGATAGGGAGCCTTGACCAGATGAGGTCATGCAGAGCAGTGCATCTGATGTATGAAAGACATCCATGGTGTCAGCTAAGTCTGAATCCAGTCCACACCGTCCTAAACGGCGCGGACACCCTGTTGAGAGCTGTCAGATGTGGAAGGCGGCGCTGTACTAGACTGAAGCACGTGAGTTCATCCTGGGCAGTTCGAACGGATGTTATTAGGATTTGGAAGGACATGTGGGTGCTGGGAGGTAATAACCCAACAGCTTGCCTTGAGAGTGGGAGACAAAAGGAAAAGTTGTGGGGTCCTTACCTTCCGTGGGTTTCTCTGAGCTTTGGGCAGAATTCCGTTAAAAATCAGAGCACAGACAGAATGCTTGTCCTCATTCAGCTTCATACAAGTGGCCATCTTACTACACACTCACACGCTTGAGGAGGAGCCACAAGGTGGGGTCTCGAGAAAGACACGAAAACTAAGGAAATAGGGAGATGAAGGTGACATTTAAAAATCTGGTCCATGATTCGGGTGCAGGGCCCTGCCCGGGTACTGGATTTTTTCCCAGGCCAGCCCAGCTCCGCCTTCCAGCTGCAGGGTCCTAGGACCTCACAAAGCAGCAGGCTCCAGGGCTAAGGCTCTGGGGATCTGGGAGTGAGATCAGGGAAGCAGGGGTTATTTGTGCCACTGTGCTACATCCACCAAGCCTGCGCTTTTGCCTCTGTGATCCTGGAGCATCAGGGGGCCCTGATAGAGTCTCAGCAGAAACATCTGGAGGGTCCCAGCAGAAACATCTGGAGGTCCCAGCAGAAACATCTTGAGGCCCCAGAGGAAACATCTGGAGTTCTTAGTGGAAACATCTGGAGGTCCCAGTGGAAACATCAGAAGGTCCGAGCGGAAACATCTGAGGGTCCCAGCGGAAACATCTGGAGGTTCCTGCTGAAACTTCTGGAGGGTCCAGCAGAAACATCTGGAGGAACATTCTG